>SKCR01010725.1:0-22278 GCA_019454045.1 Zanthoxylum bungeanum
CGAAATGTTGATGGGCCATTCTGTAAGAAATTATTACTTTATTTTTGCATTATCTTTCTTTTATGCTTTTGTTGGGAACATCGTCGTTTGGATCCATTTGGACCATTTGTCATGGGATATCGGCTTGTTGGGCCATTTAAACTTAAACTGGGACAAGAATGTATTTTATGACAATTGAGCCAAAGGCTTCTAAGTGTTGATACCATCTTTGTAACATCCCCAATCTGGGAGATGCTACCGACAGGGAATAGGCCATACTATCCCCCTAGGCCACTGACTTCTTAACTACAAGCAATGCTTATACTTTTCTCAACATTATTCCATATATGAAACCAATGCCCAAATCCTTAACATGGTACATAAAAAAAAATATACACAACTGTACAAACAATATCATATTTCTTAATAACTATATACATGAAATTTTATATGCAACTATGTTATATAAAATTTTCGAAACTATACTTTACTTAACTTGACTGAACTCAACTTCTGACTAGACTTGGTGGACCGAACACCCTAGAGAATACCATGAGTATCCATCCTCCTGAGCTCGTCCTCCATGAACCTGCAAAACAAAACACTGTGAGTGGAGGGGTTAGATCGTTGAACAATCTAAATGAGTGAATGATTAAAATAAAAACTGATGGTTATAAAAAAAAACATTTGGTTACCAATCCTGATATGTCACCTGAAAAGCCATCTTTTTTTCTGAAAACACTTTTCTTATCTGAAAACCTCACTTTTCTGCAAAACTTTTTTGTAAAAACTATTCTATCTGTAAAACTCTGAGTCTTGCTATAAAACCAACTTTTCTTTCTAAAACTCCTTTAGAAAACTATCATTTCTGGAAACTGCCTTTCTAAAAACCTTGTCTCTGAAAACTATTACTGAAATCTTTATCTGCAAACTGATCTCTGAAAACCCTGACGCATGGGGCCGTTACGTATCGTCGTCCCCCCATATGCCTGATTAGAGTCAGGAGTGAAAATCCATTACATTGGGATGTTACGTATCGCCGTCCCCCAACACATGCAACTCTTGTCCTTGAAACTAGTGGTCTTGGGGCGTTACGTATCTCTATCTCCCAAGCCACTGAACTAGAACAAGGGTGCGGATCTATGCTACCCTCCAAGCTCTGAATCTAGGATCTAGGGGCATCTATCATCTCTACTCCTGAACTAGGATCTGGGGGCGTTACGTATCGTCGTCCCCCCAGTATTCTACATGTGCACATGTCCTCTCCATCAATTCCATTTCTGTGATAATCTACATACTATGGTGGGTTTTTTCCCCTATGCCTCGAAAATCATAAAATCATAGTTTTGAAAACATCTATTTTCTAAATCATTTCTCAATATATGCTCAATAACAATATTATTAAAATTGAACTTGGCTAACGCCCTAAAATCGGGAAAGTAAGTTTGATATTTAAAACAATCATAATATAAAATCAACATAAAAAAAGAATGTTCACTCACTGGTTTCAAAGAGAATTATGGTTCCTGTGATGATCTATAATGGAGAAACACAATTAATAATAGGTCGTGGAGTATGCTTCGGAACTATGTTAAATTTACCTACTCAAGCATTTATTATTATTTCAAGGCATATCGTACTTATATCATAATGTAACATGCACACACGAACTGAAACGAGACTCTTAGGGTGGCCTCTCATATGCTAAGGTGAAACTGGAATGATTTAAGACTAATTTGGGGAAATTTTTGATCACGTGTCGCGATGCAGGGCCTTGCGCATCGTACCATTCCAGAAACATATATGGAAAAATTTCCAGTATGCTTCGCGATGTAGAGCCGTGCGCGTCGCGATGCGCATGATTCCAGATATATTCCTGGGAAAATTCCCAGTATGCGTCACGACGCTACGAGTTCTGCGTCGCGAGGCAAGGCCAATTTCAGGGCCCAACTTTAATATTTCATGCCTAGTTTGCTCAACACTTATCCCACACTTCCATACAATTCTACTCACCAATTCTTTAAATTTTATTGTAAATACTTGCTAAATCAACAGTCCTCAACTCACTTAACTCTTTAATCTCATAATCCAAATAGCTCAAATACCTAAGTTTTCCAAGTATTTGGTCCTTACTTAATTCAATAAATTTCCATGCTCATATACCACTAAATACCATGCCTAATGTGCTCCTAATATGCATATAACATAATATCAACAAAACTTCTTAATCCAAGGTTTTGGGTCAAGATTCCTTACCTTGTTTTTCCCTCTTCACTCTTTCTTCTTCTTCTTCTTCTTCCTTTCTTCTGCTCTTCTTCTTCTTCTTCTTCTTTCTTCTCGTCCTTATGTTTCTCTCTCTTTCTCTTCAAAATTTTATTTTGAGATGTAGAAATAGTACCTACCTTTTATACTAGGGGCCATTTTTAATTTGCACCGTTGATGAAATGTGTAGAAACTTTGAGAAAATTGGAGATTTCTCTAGATATGTCTAAGCACTATTCATCCATATTTTTAATCTGTATTTTCAACCCATTTCTGGTTGAATTTGGAAACATATTCAACTCGAAAATTGTAGGTCTCTATCTCAGATTTCTGAAGATAAAAAATTCATAAAAATCGGAGTTCTTATAAGGAAGTTATGGCCCAAACACCATAGGCTGTCCGGAATAGAATATTATACAGTTTCGTATCGGAATTTCGAGGAATCCACCTATTGTCCCTAAAGTCATTCCATGAATGTGTATGTGCTCAAAAATAATTTTTATTATGTAACACTCGTCCCATGATGTAACTATAGTCAGGATTTTCGGTTGTTATAAATTTTTCCCCCCCCCTTAAATAGGATTTGTCCTCTAATCATTTCTAGGGTCTAACTCACGGATTGTCTTGGTTCAAGAATATCTTGTGTCTCTGTTATTCTTATCTTCCTTAACTTGCTTCTGTTTCTGTTGTACTTATCGCTAACTATAATCGACTTTCTTTATCTCAACTATTCTCATGAATTATCGGTAACAAAATTGTACTATATTGGTGGCTTGTTGTTCTACTCATCGTAGTTCTATTCTGATTTCGAACCTCCATACCTCCTTGTCATGACAACAATAACTCCTAAATATCCTAGGAACTTTTATTACTCTCTATGTTACAATACAATATCCCCACAGTATTTTATATTATAACCAATAACTATCATTTTCCCTCTACCTGTGTATACTTCGGGTTCTTCAGCTATTCTACTTAAATAACTTTACAAGATATACCTTATTTTAATATTTATTATTGTATCTTAACCAACTATTTGACCCTATCAGTTTCCTCCTTACTAAATCTCCTTTTTTTATAAACTTCCTCCTTCGAGTTCTCATATATACTTATAGCTAACCTCTCCAAGTACTCTTACTGTCGACTGATGGTTCTAATATTTAGGACGTTACATCAGGGTAGTTTTCTCCGGCGATTCTTCTTGATTGGCTAAGGAGTTCTAGGGCAAGATATATATACAAAGCCTGATTATATAAACCTTTATGCTAAAGCTATGCTCTTTTTATTACTATGTTGACACTGGTTATACTATTATGATTCACTCTTCTTTACCTCTGATTTCTTTGCTAGCACTGATACGGTTATTGTCTTTCATACGACTTGTTCTTTATGCTTTGTTGTGTTCTAGGATATTTCCCTTTTTGTTGTTATATATGTTGGGATTTATGTCCTAAAGCTTCATGTACTGTAAACGGAATTGAATATTGTAATAATAACAAATGCATTATTCATTTTATCAAAGTTATTTGATTTATATCGCATATTGTCCAATTATCTTATTTACCTTGATTACTATTGTACCTTCAGACTTAGTGTATGTTTGATGCACAAGAGGATTTAAGTCTGAAGTTAGTAATCTAAATAGTCCATAGAGAGCAACAAAGAGGGTACTTTGCTTGTGGTATCTATAGTTGCGGTCCATTCTATACTTGTATGACGACCTTGATCCGGGATCGTTCATGTAGTGACATGGGAATGGAGGCACCTTGTATGATGACATCATATAGGACTGGACTCAGATAAATACGAAATTTTTTTAATATCCGTTAACCGAAGAAAATTCAATTCTTTTATCTAATAGATGGTCATATATGGATTCGATCGTAATCCTGAGTGTACTACGAACTCCTGCATGACAGGCTATTCCTTTGATTTACTATGTGAGGTTGTGTGTTGCATCCGGCCAATAACTACGTATTTGGGGATATGGTTTGGTGTGTAGCTTGGGAACGTTTTTACATAGATATGGAATTCACTCCTTCTTACGAGAAGTAGAAGAATATTTTTTTTTAAGTTAGAGTTGATTCGGGACTTGAACAATTTGATGGCGTCAACTTTTCTATTACGCAAGAAAGTTTTATATTCATAATTGTTATGAATTTGAATACTTTTTCATTAAAGAACAATGGTGCTTAAGAGACAAAAATATTTAGAGGGTTTTTTTTTAACGGACTTATTGTTGGACAAAATGACCCATAGCGTCACTATTTGCACAGATCATTGTGTTGTTGTAGCAAATTAACTATGTAACAAGGAAATTGCACTCTCGTCATTTGTGATTAGATCACCTTAGATATATAAATGAAGAGAGGTCCCTGTGATTAGTTCCTGGATTGAGATGATATGAGACAGTATCAGTCCACGAAGGATTAATCATTAAATATCCCTAGCCGTAGTATTATCGAGACTGGACATCGATAATGCGGAATAGGCTAGTATTGCACTTGTGCGCGTTGTGAGGGCACAACGGCATAGTTCTCATATATATAAGTATTGGATACTTATGCAAGTGCGATAGGAGGTCGTGTTTCACCGATGGTACGGGAAACAGCTTCGCTCTGGATAGACCCTTCGGAATCCCATTGGTATTATGACTAGGTGTCTATGGGAGGCCGAAATCAAGGTAGGTGTGTATAGTCTTAACCTGAGACTTACATCGCTAATACTTACGACAATCGGTAAACTTTGGTTTTGGTGGTTGGGGGATCTTAACTGGTTCTGTGTTCACCACTTCTGGGTTTATCAGAGAGTCGTAGTGTATTGGATGTGATGTCGAGACGGAAGTATCACTCCAGTCATAATGGAGATGATGTCACGCAGGATACGGTATTAGTGCTCTTTTAGTGATGCGCATCCAATCGGGATATTATGACCAGGTCATGAATATCCGATTATAGAGACTAGTTACCAGACATCCGATATGTGTTTCGGACGGGGCAGACACTTATCCAGCCCCAGCCCTAGCACGTGACCATCCGATACTGGGCCGATATGCACAATACAATTGTATACTACGCTTGATACAGATCTAGATATTCTTTGATGAATATGTCCGGAGAACCTGGGAAGACTTGGTGCTTTGCTAGGAGTCGACCTTGTCTCGTAAATCGGTAGAACGTAGTACTTGGTACGTACGTGATTCGGATACTCCGACGACCGTATTTACTGCCAGATTATCCGGGGATCTCATGGGTCGCTTCCCGATAATCCACCGATGACGCACAACTTGCACTCTTGAATAATCTGGGATTATAACAGAAGAGAGAGAAAATTAATCTAGGATTAATTACGGAGATATTTTATCTGGGATAAAATATCGTCTAAGAGAGAGATAACGATTAATTTGGAATTAATCGGTAAATTAATATATTCGATATATTATACGAAATTAGATTTCGACGCGTAATTAAAATTAGATTTTAATTCGGGCAAACGAGTTAGTTTGGAATTAATTCGTTAGCGACGTCAAATTATTCGATTGAATTAACGTCGCGACGTAAGCTCGGTATTTCGGAAATATCGAACCCGAACGCGTGAGTGCACGTGGGCCCACTTTCATTGGGAAACGTGTGGGGCCCACATGACACATGTCAAGATATGCATTAACTTTGACACATGTCATATTATGCTTATTTGACACTCTAATGCTTTGCATGGAGATTGTGTACAATGCACTCAATGGTATTGCATGGAAATGAAGTGTTTGACACTCTAAGCCTTTGCATGAATTTGTGTCATAAGTTTATTATTAATTTAATAAATTATGGCATAAATATAAATTGATTTTTGGTAAATCATTTTAATTAACAAACATTACACAACACAAAACTTCTTCTCTCTCAATTCTCTCTTCCTCTCACGGCAATGGTGGCCATTTCTTCACTGGTTTTGAACCAGTTTGGGCGTGAGTTTAAGGGAAGCAAGAGTGGTTTCTCATGGTGAGAAATCAAGTGCTAGCACACTTACAAGTCTTGCGAAGGTGGTAGGGAGGTTCCCCCATGAGACGGGATCCATCCGACGAAGATTGGAGCTCCGTTTCTTCACTTAATTTTCTGTTTTGGGCAGTGGACTGCATGCAGTGAGCTTACAAAGGCAGTGCGTTTTTGGCTTGAATCGTCTCCAAATCGACTCTACCGATCAATGTGAGTATTCCGCTACCTCCGTTGATGTATTCATGCATGTTTCATGTCTTGTTATTGATCTTGGGACCTTAGATTAAACCAACAATGGCATCATGAGCTAAAGTTGCAAGCATGAAATTTGTAGGGCTTAAAAATTGGGTAAATGTTTGTTAAGCATGATTTGAATGAATTGTGTTTGAGTATGCTTATAACATGTTTAAATTCATTTTGGTTGGACTAATTTGATGAAAAATGATTTGGAATTATTTTCCCCAAAATTCACCTTGGCCGAATGTATATTGATTTTGAATCATTGGAATTTTGTTGATTTTAATTCATTGGATGAGTTAAAATCATGTAGGATGATGTTAATTTAATGTCAATTGGATTGTACTTTGAATTGAACATAACCCTAAATTCATGTTGGCCGAATGGAAATGCCCTTAATGTCTTGGTATATTTTGATTTTATGAACATTGGATGTGTATGAAATCATTCGGGAAGTTAATACGTTGTCGATTGTGTAATTAATCGGATTGAATTCAAATCGGACAAAATAACCTTCCTTGGCCGAGACTTAGCAAGCATGTTTATGGGTTTGATTTTTCATTATGTGTGTTTGACATGTGATAATGAATTAAGCATGATTAATTGGACTAATTTGGTGCTTCGGAAATATCGATTTAGGTCATTAATCATCGTAATGCACTTTTGGTAATTAAATTGTGAAAATTGGATTTTTGGATTTAATTAATTGGGCCTAATTTTGGAAATTAGAATTTAAGTTGTAATTGGGCCTATTGGGCTTGATTTATCAAGTTTGGTTTAGGCCAAGTGGATTGGATCCAATTGGGCCCAAACCTTAACCATAAAGCCCAATTGCGACTAATGAACCTTTAAAGTTTAATTGGGCCTAATGGGCCGAAATTGATTTCTAAGGCATTTTGGGTGATCCCACTATTGGGCTTTGGTTGCCGAAGCCCATGCCTAAAGAAATTAATTGAAGCCCATTAGACTTAAATTAAATTGACGTTGGACGTTAATCGGACTTTGAGTCCCGACACGATTGAATTTGGAATTTAAATCGTAAAAGGTTTATTAATATAAAGTGCAATATTCAATTTGGAATTGAATAGTGAATTAGTATTAAATACATGTTAAATTGGATTTAATTATGTAGTTTAATTTAATTCATGAATTCGTACTTTGAGTACTTATTCGCAAAAACGAGTTTGACTCGAACAAAATCAAATCGTTGTTTGAACATTGGATGATCACTTAATTATCAGATTAATTAATTTGATTAGATTGATTGATAGCATGCTTGTATGTGTGAATACATGGTTGTGTTGAATGAATAACGTATATCGGATGGATATTAGTCGGGTGGGCAATTTTGGAAATTGTTGTAATAAATTTGATTTATTAAATTGGACCTGCGTGTCCAGCCTTATCACCTTCTTTCTCTTTGTATTCTCTTCTCACCTATTCCCCTCTATGTATATGAGGTTTCTTTAGAAGTGTAGTGTAACGGGTAGAAGTAGTAGTACAAGTGCTAGCTTGAGTGAGAAAGGGAGAGATTTGATCTAGGATCAATGTGTTAAGTATCCATCCGCATATCATTATTATTTTATTTCATACTCGCTTTATTATGTATTTAGAATGCATGTTTAAGGGTGTATGATGATGAGACCTTAACAAAGATAATTAAATTGGTAGCCAATTTGCACGCGAAAAAGCCCTCATCAATATCATGCGTTTTTTCCTTCCATTGAGTGATTCTTACTCAAGATCCTAGATTGGCAGGGGTTGTTGGCCAAAGTCAAGCCTTGTCCTTCGAAGATGTGTTTTAATCACGAGGCTTTGTTCCATATTGGTGTCTTGTCCAAGTTGTGGTTTGTTGGCCAAAGTCAAGACCCTTCTTGTCCAACGACATTGATTACGAAGCTTCCATGTCAATGGGTCCGCGCTTGACTGGGATCATTAGGTTTGTTGTGCCAAAGCCAAGGCCTAGTTGATTCAGAGGAAAAAGGTTAGGGTATATATATTGGATATAGGCATATATAAGATATATGTTTAGGACTTGGATGTCCACCTAACGGATCTAGGAGTTGGATTAGATCCAATTGATCTTGAGATCTACCTAGTTAATTATCATACAATTTGTTGGCCAAAGTCAGATTGTGTGATATTTAACGGGATCCTAGCCCACTAGGAAACACGGTTTCCCGAGTACTCGACAGAGGGTTAGAGGCTGACGAAAAATAGTGGGAGGCAAGTATTGAATTTGCAACATTCGTTCGAATACTCGCTAAACACGCTCATTTTATTTTACTCGTCATATTAATAAAAGTATTAGTCGGACTAATATTTTATGTTGTTTTAAAAATATATATAGTTGGACTATATACAAACTCATTCAATATATAGTTGATTTTATAATTGGATTATAGTAATCAATATAATTGAATTAAAATGATAGTTGATTTTATAATTGGATTATAGTAATCAATATTAAAATTATAGTTGATTAAATAATTGGATTATTGTAATCATTATAATAAATAGTACCTTAATAAAATGATTAAATAGTTGGACTATTGAAATCAAGAAAGAATTGAAAGGTTGAATATTTAAAATATATAATCCTTGGATTAAATGTTTTAAATGATTTAATTTTCAATTGGGAATTAATAATAGGTTAATTTATTTGATAAAATAACTTATTATGACTAAGCCCATAATTAAGCAAATAGTAGAGCATAAAGTCTTTGGAAGATTTATGTGATGATGACTTTAGTGCTTAATTAATATACTTATAATAAATCTATCTTTAGATTTAAAAGTATTAAAATTGCAATAATAATTCTTGGAGAATTAATTGACTATTCTAGTGGGAGAAAAGTCAAAGTTTGCAATTGGGCATGTAGCACAAGGTGCACATCATTTCGATATTCTAAAACCCAAGTGGTTTGTGAAATATTGAAAAGGATAATTGACATATCCCAAAGTGACTACCATTTGGATATGGAAGACACGAAGGAATTAAAGAAAGGGCGAGGCTCTAACTTTAAAATATTTGTCAAAGTTATGTTCACTACTAGTATTAAATTGGATTTTAAATACTTAGTGTGGTACATAAAATATATGTATTGACGTTCAGAATCCGCTGTGAGCTGGATACTGGCTTCAAGCCGAGATTTCTTGCGAATTGGAAACGGGACGAAAGTCGCTGTTTCGACCGTAGATACCTAAGTTTAGGAACTACCCTTTGGGTATGTACTAAATTAGGAAATGTTATAATGTAACTAGTTTTACTAGAGACATTATCTCTATATCAGTGTTTAATCCAATGCGGATAAAACCTTTATATTCTAGAACACTAAAGTGTTTCAATATATAAAGATGATACTGAGATAAATACATTGGATGTAAATAACAGAATTTATATTTTGAATATAAATAAAATCTCAAACATATAAAATGACAAATAAATAGCTCAAATTGATTTGATCAATGGAGACTTATTTGTGGCATTGTTGTCTAGGACACAATTAAACAAGACTCGTATATCCACACTTTTGAAGAGTGGGTACTAGGACTGATTTGACTATTCAAATAAGGTCTACGAATCTAGTTTATTAGGTTAAATACCTAAAATACTATTTACTTGGTAATAGTAAAGGGGCCACCGATCTGTTAGCCCTATTCATGGTGAAGTAAGTGGGCCCATATCTAGCTAGGCTAGATGTGAACATGAATATTTCGTGACCTTAACGGATGTGTGACATCACGTTGTGGTTATGTGTTTCTTTTGAAGAACACAGATCGGAAACTTTAGAGTTTCGACACGAAGTAGACAAACAGATCGGCTATATAGTATTATTCCGCCACGGTAATACCGTAATGGAAAATACTTAGCAGCAGTAAGTTTCATATGTACATGAAAGAGTATGGTATTCTTTCAGATGAGGACTCCTCTCGAGACACGTCAGTTAGACGGTGTGTCCGAACCAAAAACCGAATTTTTTGTTGGACATGATAAAGTTTATCACGAGTCGCTCTGAGCTACTATTTCCTTCAACAGGATATGTATTAACAGTGCAAAAACTTATTTGGAATAAGGTTCCATATAAATCTGTTTGACAGATATCATATAGGATATGAACAGGAAAGAAACGTGGTTTCTCATTCCTGATAATTTGGGTATGCCAGGCATAACGTTTGGATGATACCAAACTAAAAGACCCAAATTGGATAAGTGTCAATATAAGTTATCCTAAGGGAAACCTTAAGTATAGTACTTATATATCTCACATGAGAACAATGTAATTGTTGCTCACCATGCGGTTTTCCTGAGAGGAATACCGATATGCAGTGGTCAGTGGGAGGATAGTGATACTCGATGAAAATCGGAGTAATACTGTTCAAGGCACGAAGTCCGTAATGGAACACAAATAGTTCATCTATGATGAATCTATACCATTAATCTTCAAATACACAAGAAACTAGTAGATCGGATAGAGTCAGAAAACAACCTAGGGTATGGGTTTCTGATCTAACCTCATAAAGATGTCAATCTTATGGTGGTGTACCATCCGACTACGTTATAAGGAAGTGATACGAGGTATCGACTCCCTGTTATGGCAAAGTGCCATGAATCCGAAATGGATTCCATGTATAACAACTATGTTTGGATACTAGTTGTTGTACCACAAGGCATTGTGCCTATGGTACATTAAACGTCTTCAAGGAAGACATACATGGAAGGCAACATACCAACGTGCAAACCTAAGGTTTTGACGGAAAGGTATCGTTATCAACATTATGTTAATAACGGTTCAACCTTTTACCTGTTGCCATGGTAAATCCATTTTGAAGATGCTTGTTGATAACTGTATATTTCATTTATGAAATATGTCAGTTACAAATCAAAATCGCTTTCCTGAAAAGGAAACCTTTTGGAGGATGTTTACAACATCCTGACGATTTTGTATAACCGACAAACAAGGTTTGCGGGTTATTCGATCCATGTTTGGATTGATGCAAGCATATGGTTCTTGGAACTGTCGTTTTGAAATAATCATAATGGTTTATGATTTGACTCAAAACGAAATAATTCTTGTGTATATAAGGAGGTTAGTGGGAGAGCGCACTGACAGTGAAATTCCCATAAAACTATTGTTGAAAGCTTGGCTTTCAATAGAAATTCTCCGTAGAATTTGGGAGAGTAACAACCTTTATTAGAGGAATAAAGATCTACTGGGATAGATTTGGAGTTGTTAACACTCTCTGGGAAATTGTACATTTAAAATGTACTTGTATTGGTGTCTCATACGCTTCTAGCATATGGAGTCACAATCAGGTCAATCCAAGTGACAGTCACTGGATTGAAGTTAAGAACATCTGTTAGTATCTCTGAGAACTAAAGATGCTATCTTTTACTATGGAGAAGGAGAACTTGAAGTGACTGGGATCACTGCTGCAAGTTTCCAAACAGTTAAATACTGTGGTACTATAAAGTTTGAACACCGGGACAGTGAGCTGGAAATCTTCCAAGCAAGATAACTGTTGCCGAATAAACAACAAATGCGGATTATTGCTGCAGCTGAGGCAGCAATAGAAGTCTTTTGGGTCGAAAGTAAATCTAATTAGATTAGATATAGTTCTGTTAGCAGCTGAGCTAGGCGTCAGCACGGCTAAGGAATTAAAGGTCTCATCGACGATCCAGATATATACTTCTATATCATCTGATTCGTTCGGATCATACATCGTGGCGATGTGATGATCGTATAAATCGCGTCAAACGATAAACAAACAAATCCGCTGACGAAAACCTTTCCTCAGCAATTTGAGCGAACCGTACATAGTTCAGGTGTAGGACACTTGAGTGACTCGCAATGTGCCAAGTGGGAGATTGTTGGACAAAATGACCCATAGCGTCACTATTTGCACAGATCATTGTGTTGTTGTAGCAAATTAACTATGTAACAAGGAAATTGCACTCTCGTCATTTGTGATTAGATCACCATAGATATATAAATGAAGAGAGGTCCTATGATTAGTTCCTGGATTGAGATGATATGAGACAGTATCAGTCCACGAAGGATTAATCATTAAATATCCCTAGCCGTAGTATTATCGAGACTGGACATCGATAATGCGGAATAGGCTAGTATTGCACTTGTGCGCGTTGTGAGGGCACAACGGCATAGTTCTCATATATATAAGTATTGGATACTTATGCAAGTGCGATAGGAGGTCGTGTTTCACCGATGGTACGGGAAACAGCTTCGCTCTGGATAGACCCTTCGGAATCCCATTGGTATTATGACTAGGTGTCTATGGGAGGCCGAAATCAAGGTAGGTGTGTATAGTCTTAACCTGAGACTTACATCGCTAATACTTACGACAATCGGTAAACTTTGGTTTTGGTGGTTTGGGGATCTTAACTGGTTCTGTGTTCACCACTTCTGGGTTTATCAGAGAGTCGTAGTGTATTGGATGTGATGTCGAGACGGAAGTATCACTCCAGTCATAATGGAGATGATGTCACGCAGGATACGGTATTAGTGCTCTTTTAGTGATGCGCATCCAATCGGGATATTATGACCAGGTCATGAATATCCGATTATAGAGACTAGTTACCAGACATCCGATATGTGTTTCGGACGGGGCAGACACTTATCCAGCCCCAGCCCTAGCACGTGACCATCCGATACTGGGCCGATATGCACAATACATTGTATACTACGCTTGATACAGATCTAGATATTCTTTGATGAAATGTCCGGAGAACCTGGGAAGACTTGGTGCTTTGCTAGGAGTCGACCTTGTCTCGTAAATCGGTAGAACGTAGTACTTGGTACGTACGTGATTCGGATACTCCGACGACCGTATTTACTGCCAGATTATCCGGGGATCTCATGGGTCGCTTCCCGATAATCCACCGATGACGCACAACTTGCACTCTTGAATAATCTGGGATTATAACAGAAGAGAGAGAAAATTAATCTAGGATTAATTACGGAGATATTATATGGGATAAAATATCGTCTAGAGAGAGATAACGATTAATTTGGAATTAATCGGTAAATTAATATATTCGATATATTATACGAAATTAGATTTCGACGCGTAATTAAAATTAGATTTTAATTCGGGCAAACGAGTTAGTTTGGAATTAATTCGTTAGCGACGTCAAATTATTCGATTGAATTAACGTCGCGACGTAAGCTCGGTATTTCGGAAATATCGAACCCGAACGCGTGAGTGCACGTGGGCCCACTTTCATTGGGAAACGTGTGGGGCCCACATGACACATGTCAAGATATGCATTAACTTTGACACATGTCATATTATGCTTATTTGACACTCTAATGCTTTGCATGGAGATTGTGTACAATGCACTCAATGGTATTGCATGGAAATGAAGTGTTTGACACTCTAAGCCTTTGCATGAATTTGTGTCATAAGTTTATTATTAATTTAATAAATTATGGCATAAATATAAATTGATTTTTGGTAAATCATTTTAATTAACAAACCATACACAACACAAAACTTCTTCTCTCTCAAATTCTCTCTTCCTCTCACGGCAATGGTGGCCATTTCTTCACTGGTTTTGAACCAGTTTGGCGTGTGAGTTTAAGGGAAGCAAGAGTGGTTTCTCATGGTGAGAAATCAAGTGCTAGCACACTACAAGTCTTGCGAAGGTGGTAGGGAGGTTCCCCCATGAGACGGGATCCATCCGACGATGATTGGAGCTCCGTTTCTTCACTTAATTTTCTGTTTTGTAGGCAGTGGACTGCTGCAGTGAGCTTAAAAGGCAGTGCGTTTTTAGGCTTGAATCGTCTCCAAATCGACTCTACCGATCAATGTGAGTATTCCGCTACCTCCGTTGATGTATTCATGCATGTTTCATGTCTTGTTATTGATCTTGGGACCTTAGATTAAACCAACACTTATGACCCGGCTCTATTTATGAGATATTCGTGAAGGGCTATATCCATATGTAATGACTATATCGATGGACATCGAAGTGTTCGGTTTATTTAATCCATCTACGGTAACAGGAGTTTGTTCAACTTCGAGTTTTTAGTGGAATAACGAGGAGTTAATAATTTGTAATATTTATTTAAAGAGTTTATTTTAATTAATTTTTGGAATTATTGGAGATTGGAACCGTAGGTCCATTTGGTCCCCGTGCTAGCTCGATTAACTGTAGCAAACCCAATATAATTAGATTGTCTAATTATATGCTCACTATTTATTTATATATTATTAATAAGATTAATAATATTTATTGTCATTGTCACAAATGAAAACTATGTTAAATTAGTTTAACTTAATGTTTTCTAGAATTCTTTGATTATGAGATAATCAAGTCTTGATTATGAGATAATCAAGTTAGTAATAATTATGAGATAATTACTACAAAAACATAATTGAAGGTAAAAAAATCATTATTAATATATTGATTTTATTTACCATTGGAGATAAAGCCATATGGCTTACCATGCCATCCAAGCAACTATGTATATTGGTGGCTTGGATACACCTAATTTTTTTTCATTAGCTAATGCATTTTATGCTTTGGTATGGCCTCTACATTTATGTGTTTTTCCATTGAAAGAAAGCATTGAATGCTTAATGACAAAGCCATGTCTTTAGCTTAACATTTCTTATGCTTTGGTATGGACATTCACATTTTTGTGTTGGCCATTGCAAGAATGCATTATATGCTTAATGACAAGGTTAGTTGGCTTGTGTAAGAGAATATAATCTCTACCATTTCTCTCACTTCCTAAGGTTAACACTTTGCATTCATTCACACAATTATTTTGAGAAAGATTTGAGAGAAAAGAGAGAATAACTTCAAATACTCACAAGGTTGTGAGAGTATTTGAAATTCCAAATAGCCAAACACTATTGTGACATCCTAAATCTCTAAATAGTTTAGAGGTTTAATCTTTGTGAGTGAAGCCCACACTTCGGTTTGTTGGTTTCGAGTCATAGTTTGGAAGATCGAGTGCTTGATCCAAGTGTTAGACACTAAAGGATTGATCTTCGCTACTACAACAAAGGGAGAAGGCAAAGAAAATTTTGGAAGATCCATACCGGACCGGTGCCACCACAAGCAACTTCCACCGCGCTAAGGAAAATCGTTTCCTACAATTGGCATCGAGAGCTTAAGGTTGAAAAGTGTTCTTAACCCTTCTCATTTAAAGTTTCAAGTTTTAATAATTTATATGTCATATAGATTATTAGAATGCATGTTTTGTTGAGTAGGCACAATTAGATTCATGAGATGAATGGTTTTTAATGTTCATGTGATGAATGTTTACTTTGATTCATGTGATGAATGTATTGCGTTGATCGTTAATTTTTCCGTCTCTTATTTTTAGTATTGGAAATGTAAGACTATAAGGTCATATTCTTTCAAGTGTTGTAAGTTCATTTCCTTTTAAATAAGTCAATTTTGTAACTAATTTGTAACTTGGAGGATCCGATTCCGCGAAGGACTCATTACGAACATATTCCGCGAAGAACTCAACAACATACCATGGAGCAAGATTTGAATCCCAATGGATGTCTTGGATTTATTGTACTAATTAGATTAGTATAGAAAAAATAAGAGCCCGGTTAATGCAATTTATGGATGTATGTAAAACTTCATTCTGTTATGAGTCCGTAGAAAAAAACCGGGACCAAAACGGAGTCCGAATGCTCCGGAACGGAGTAAATAAAACTCTAGTGTTCGAACACCAGAGCGATAGCGTTCGAACTCTAGTCAAACGCCACACAAACGTTTGGCCACTGCCTGGAAACGTTCGAACGCCAGTCAAACGCAACACAA
The DNA here is from genome assembly GCA_019454045.1 of Zanthoxylum bungeanum. NCBI lineage: Eukaryota > Viridiplantae > Streptophyta > Magnoliopsida > Sapindales > Rutaceae > Zanthoxylum > Zanthoxylum bungeanum. Next base: position 16,282 of record SKCR01010725.1, read on the forward strand.
ACGTTTTCAGCCCAGACCTGGGCATATATATATGTTTTAAATTGTTTATTAACATATCATATAGCCTAGGGTGTCTACTCTTGCATTTTCATATGCCATAATGTGACATGCATGATATTCAAGTCATAAAATATGATTTTATGTAACTTTAAGAGTTAAATTAGAATATAAGTTTCATGTAAACAAATTAATAAGATTAATTAGTTTAAAGGTTTAAAAAATGTGCTTCTCCCAGATCTTTCATGGAGAATTTTAATGAAAGCCAAGCTTTCACCGACGTTAGCATGGGAATGTCATTGCCTATAAGCAATACGTCGTCGACATAAAGGACAATAAAAGTAAGTGCTCTCCCACTAACCTTCTTGTATACACAAGGGTCATCTGCGTTTTGCACGAAATTATATTCTTTTATGATCTCATCAAAACGCTGATTCCATGACCGTGATGCTTGCTTCAATCCATAAATGGATCGATTTAACTTACAAACCTTGTTTGCAAGTCTAGGTACGATAAAACCGTCAGGCTGTTGCATATAAACATCCTCCAAAAGGTTTCTGTTAAGGAAAGCGGTTTTAACGTCCATCCGCCATATCTCGTAATCGAAATATGCAGCTATTGCAAGCATTATCCGAATGGATTTAACCATGGCAACGGGTGAGAAGGTTTCGTCATAATCAAACCATATTGTTGACGATACCCCTTCGCTACAAGCCTAGCTTTGTACGTTTGTACGTTGCCATCCATGTCGGTCTTCTTCTTGAAGATCCATCTGCATCCAATAGGCTTTACGCCTTCTGGTGCATCAACCAGTGTCCAAACTTGGTTGGCGTACATGGAATCCATCTCGGACTTCATGGCTTCTTGCCATAAAGCGGAATCGATATTTTGTATCGCTTCCTCATACGTAGCCGGCTCATTATCCTCAATAAGATTAATATCTACATGAGGTGAGATCAGGAACCCATACCTCTCAGGTAACTGTTCTGACTCTCTCCGACCTACGCGGTCCTTGTGTATGTGAAGTTTGTGGTACAGACTCATCCCGGACGGTCTGTTTCTGTTCCGTCATTGATTCATTGCCAGGAACAGTATCACTACGATCTTCATCGAGTTCTACTTTCCTCCCACTTACCACTGCATTTATAGAAATCCTTCTCAAGGAAAAATGCTTGTAGAGCAACAAATACTTTGTTCTCTTGTGGGTGATAGAAGTAATATCCTTTGGTTTCCCTAGGATATCCTACGAAAAAGGCATTTATCAGATTTTGGTTCAAGTTTGGTACCTTCCAACGTTTAACATATGCCCAACATCCCCAAATCTTCAGGAAAGAGAAACCTGGTTTCCTTCCTGTCCATATCTCATATGGAGTCTGTTCAACAGACTTCGACGTATCTTATTCAAAATAAGTATAGCACTGTTTAATGCGTATCCCCAGAAGGATATTGGTAGCTCAGTGCGACTCATCATTGACCTTACCATGTCCAACAAGGTGCGGTTTCTCCGTTCGGACACACCGTTTAATTGCGGTGTTCCAGGAGGAGCCACTGTGAAAGAATACCATATATCTTTCAAGTAATCTTGAAACTCATAACTTAAGTATTCGCCACCACGGTCTGACCGTAATGTCTTAATACTCTTCCCTGTTTGTTTCTCCACTTCGTGTCGAAACTCTTTGAATTTCTCAAAAGTTTCCGACTTGTGTCCTCATAAAGATACACATAACCGTAACGAGATGCATAATCGGTGATGGTTACGAAGTAGTGAAATCCACCTCTAGCCTGGCTAGACATGGGCCCGCATACGTCAGTATGAACGAGAGCCAACAGTTCTGTGGCACGTTCACCTTTACCGCTAAAAGGTGATTAAGGCATTTTGCCTAAAAGACAAGATTCACAGACGTCATATGAATTGGGAATCAAATTCGTCCAAGTACCCACTCTTCGAAAGTGTGGATATGGAGTCTTGTTGATGTGTCCTAGACGACAATGCCACATATAAGCTTCATCTTTTAGATTACTCCTTTGAGCCTTTTGTTTGTCATTTTAGGAGATTCATTTATATTAAAAATAAAATAAAGACCGTTATTTGCAACAGCTGTGCAAATTTCTGCATCATTTTTATATAAATAACACCCAGTGTTTCTAAATACAAAAGTGTAACCCTGCTGGGTTAACAAGGATACAGATATAATATTCCTAGTTAAACTAGGTACAAAATAACAGTTCAAAAGTTTAAGTACATGCCCTGAGGGCAGTTCTAAAACAAAAGTCCCTACGGCCAAAACAGCAACTGGTGTTCCGTTTCCGCCGACCCGTAGATCCATCTCCCCCGATGCCAGCTCCCTGCTATCCTGCAGATCCTGCACATCAGTACAAATATGAGCACCACAACCAGAATCAAAAATCCAATTTTTAAAACTAGAAGTATTCATATTTATCTCAATAACAAACATACCAGAGGCGATAGCCTTGCCAGGCTTGATATCCTCCCTCTGCCCTTTGCCCATTCGGCAGTCACGTTTCCAGTGACCCCTCTTACCGCAGTTGAGGCAGATGTCGCGAGATTTGTCCTTTGGCTTCCCAGAAGCCACTGTCAACTTGCCCTTGCCCTTGTTCTTGAACTTCTTCTTCCTCGCACCTCCAATTGCCTTGGGCCCAGCCCTTGGCGCATGAGAGGTCGATGCATAATGCGCCTCGCGCTTGCTCCCCTTTAGGAGTTCCTTTTCGGACTCCTTCAGCACGGACAACAACTCTCCAAGAGTGTCGTCAGTGTCCATCAACTTATAGTTGATGATGATTTGTTTCCAAGTATCGGGTAGCGATTGTAATAGCATATCAATCGTCAACTCTGCCTCCAAGACAATGCCCATCTTGGCTAACTCATCTATGTCAGTGCGCTCATGGATCATGTTGAGTCCCATTTGTGCCTGGCCTCAACTGATGCGTCGTCTGTCATCCGGGAGCGGAAGAGTTTCCTTACTAGCTCGTACCTCTCCTCCGCTTGTTGGTGCGGTGGAGATCACGCAATCTTGCACATCATGTTATAGGGATCCAAGTCCCTGTTCTGGCGTCTGAAATGCTGGGTCATTGCAGCCTAGCATAACTGACTGAGCTTGGTCACAATCGTCTCTATGAGTCTTCCATAACTCTAGCTCCAGTGGCTCAGTGGGTTTAGGCGGGAGAGGTCTCTGAATAGTAACAGCACACCCTCTCAGCCCCAAGCACTATCTTGAGGTTCATTTCCCCCAGTCGGCAAAGTTTGTCCCTTTGAAGACATTATCGCCCATGATTATGTCGCGGACATTACCCTTGCCAGTCATCTTGACAACTATAGTCCAACTATAAAGTCAACGATGTTATGGGTACAGTCAAACTGTTACAAGCAAAATAACAATATATTAGTCCAACTAATTAATTAAAATATTGACGAAATAATTTTGAAAGACGCGTAAGGCTAAGTATCTGAACGAAATTGCAAATTCAATAATAGCCTCCCACTATTTTCTTCAAGTCTCTAACCCTCTTGTGGAGAACTCGGGAAATCGCATTTCCTAGTGGGCTAGGATCCCGTTAAATAACACACAACCTTGACTTTGGCCAATAAAAGCTGTATGCTATTTAACTTAGGTAGATCTCTATGATCAATTGGATCTCATCCAATCTAGATCCGGTTAGGTGGACATCCAAGTCCGAAACAATATGTATAATGTCAATGTATCCATTACATTTTCCTAACCTTATCCTCCGAATCATCTAGCCTTGGCTTTGGCCAAAAACAAACCTAATGATTCCAGTTAAGCGGGACCCATTGACGAGGAAAGTTTCGTAATCAATGTCATTGGAAAAAAGTGATCTTGACTTTGGCCAATAAAAATCACGATTTGGACAAGACACCGATATGCAACAAAACTCTCATGATTCAAGTACATCCTTGATTGACAAAGGTCTTGACTTTGGCCAAACAAACCAATGCCAACTTCGGATCTTGAACAAGAATCATTCAATGGAAGGATATTTGCTTAATATAAATTGAGGGATTTTCGCGTAATTGGCAACCAATTTATTTATCTTTGTTAGGTCTCATCATCATACACCCTTAAGCATGCTTCTAAAACATCATAAAGCGCGTAAAGTAAATTAAAGTGATATGCGGATGGATATATAAACAACTTGTTCCTAGAACAAATCACTCCCTTTCCTCTCCCTGCTAGCACTATTCTACTTCTACCCATTTACATAATACAATAAGAGAAACCTCATTTACATTGAGGGGAATTAGGTGAGAAGAGAATACAAGAGATAAAGAGATAAGGCTGGACACGCAGGTCCAATTTATAAATTCCAAATTTACAATAATTTCTAAAATTACCATTTCCCTTCTAATATCCATCCGATATACACTATTCATTCATCACATACATATATTTTCAACACAAGACATGCTTTTTACAACCAATCTAATCCAATTAATTAGTCTATGTTTAAGTGATCATCCAATGTTCAAACAACGGTTTGATTTTGCGCGAGTCCAACTCGATTGAGAATAAGTACATAAGGTACGAATTCGCGAATTATATCGAACTACTTATTAAATCTAATTTAATTCGTATTCAATACTAATTCAATTATTTAATTCCAAATTAAATGTTTACACTTTTAATGTGCTTAAAGACTTAGATTCTAAATCTAATCCTATTGGGTCTCAAAGCCCAACTAACATCCAATGTTTAATTTAATTCAAGTCAAATGGGCTTTCAATTGATTTATTAAGGCTTGGGCTTTGGTCAATGTGGGTCAAACCCAATTACCAACCCAAATAAGGAATCACCCTTAAATGCCTAAAACCAATTTTAGCCCATAAGGCCCAATTAAATTTTTAAAGCCCATTATATTATATTTGGACTTAATGGAGTGATTTAGGCCCAAATTGGATCCAATCCTTTTGGCCCAAATCTACTTGGTCCACCCAAGCCCATTATGCCCAAATACAATATTAAAAGCCCAATTCACCAATTAAGCCCATTAATTAAATTTTAATATTCCAAACATTAAAGTCCAATTAATTAAAGTGTAAAACCAAGATTAATATATTAAACCAATATTTCAAAAATACCCATTTAATTTATTAATCATATATTTTTCAAAATAAATGTCCAACATTAATTTTAACAAAATCAACCTCCTTTACATGTCCATTAACATTCGGCCAAGGTGAGTTTTTTGTGTCGATTTGTTTTTCAATCCGATTGAATACTAATCTACGTCCCGTATACGTTCTAAGTCATCCAATGATCTTAAACACAAAAAATTCCAATCCACTCCAAGTAGCAACACATTCGGCCAAGGCATGAATTTGGGGAAAAATCATCCAATGCATTTTTCAAAAATTGATTCCATATTATGTCATTTTACATACATATAAGCATACTCATTCATCAAATTTCACAAGAACATGCTTCAATCAATTTTACCCAAATTTTAACCTAAAGTATTTCATGCTTAACCATGGCTCCATGATACCATTGTTGGTGTCTATTATATGTCCCAAGGAAAGATTAAGCTTATGAAATACAACAATGAATATATATAATAAACTTGAAGCATGGCGGAATCATACTTACAAAGCTTTTGTGATGAAAAGATGAACAAAGGTTAAAGCTCCAAGATCCTTGAAGTTTCGGCCAAGAGGAGAAAAGAGTTGAAAGCTCTAAGCTTTGTGTATTCCAAGCTCCAAGGTGGTTTCCCTATCACCTCCTATGATTCCTTGCTTGTGCTAGCAAAAATGGAGAATGAGAAAACAATTTTCTGCCTTGTTGGTGCAGCTCACGGCGTGAGCAAGAGAGGAAGAGAGGAGAGTGTTTCACTTTTGATTTTCTTTTCTTTGCATGCCAAAAACGTGAATGACCAAGGAAGATGAAAAGTGAATTGATATCTAATACCAAAAGAATTTTTTAATGCAAAAAATCCTTCCAAAACCGTGCATGGCTTTCCCTCCAA
>SKCR01010726.1:0-22164 GCA_019454045.1 Zanthoxylum bungeanum
AACGGTGGAGAACCATAGGCCAAGAAAGAAAGCAATGTTGCGAATGATGAAATCATCCCTCCTAGTTTATTTGATCATACATTTTAATATAGACATTGACTTGGTCTACATGTTCGAATCATTTTTCTTTAAATGATAATAAAGACATTATTTCGCTGAATCTCTCCTACAATATTAGTATGTTTGAGAAAAACATTCAACCTTGGCACTATGAAATTCAGTGATGTTTAGAACACGGGGAATCTTCAGGAACAACAACAGTACAGTTCCAGAAATGAATCAGTTTGGGGATGAGTCCCAGGGCCGAGGCCCGCATCAGTATCAGCTTGGGGGCGAGGCCCACATCAGTTCAGTATCAGTTCTGCCGGGAATGGCATTATGTGGGGCGAGGCCCGCATCAGTATCAGCTTGGGGGCGAGGCCCACATCAGTTCAGTATCAGTTTGCGGGAATGGCATATGTGGGGCGAGGCCCGCATCAGTATCAGCTTGGGGGCGAGGCCACATCAGTTCAGTATCAGTTCTGCCGGAATGGCATTATGTGGGGCGAGGCCCGTATCAGTATCAGTCTGGGGGGGCGAGGCCCATATCAGTATCAGTCTTGGGGTGAGGCCCATATCAGTATCAGTCTGGGGGGTGAGGCCCATATCAGTATCAGTCTTGGGGCGAGGCCCATATCAGTATCTTGGGACGAGGCCCATATCAGTATCAGTTTGGGGCGAGGCCCACATTATTATCAGTAACGGTTCGGAAATGGACCATTATCACATCTCGCCGAAAATGGCACTCCGAAAATGGAGTATGGTTCGAAATGGACCATCATCTCATCACTTGCCGAAAAGGGCACTCCGAAAATGGAGCATGGTTCGAAATGGACCATCACCTCATCACTTGCCGAAAAGGGGCACTCCGAAAATGGAGCATGGTTCGAAAATGGACTAATTTCACATCTTGCCGAAGCGGCACTCCGAAAATGGAGCACAGTTCGGAAATGGACCAAGGAAGGCCTAACCCATCGGAATATAATACATATACATGCATACATGCATATATATCACATACATGCAATGTTTGTTTCGTGTTCGCAGGTTTATAGCAGCAAAGACCATCTCATCAAGTAACGGTTCAAAAATGAGCCACAATCTCACACAGCACAGTTCAGGAAATGGACCGCTACCACAACAGACGCCGGAAATGGCACTCCAATGGAGCACTCACAACAGACGCCGAAAGCACTCCAAAATGGAGCACTCAAACAGACGCCGGAAATGGCACTCTAAATGAGCAGCACTCACAACATACCCGGAAATGGCACTCCAAATGGAGCACTCACAACAGACGCCGGAAATGGCACTCCAATGGAGCACTCACAACAGACGCCGGAAATGGCACTCCAAAATGGAGCACTCACAATAGACGCCGGAAATGGCACTCCAAAATGGAGCACTCACAACAGAGGCCGAAAATGGCGTTCCAAAATGGAACACACAACAGCAGATGCCGAAAATGGCGTTCCAAAATGGAACACACACAACAAATGCCGGAAATGGCGCTCCAAAATGGAGCACATACACGAAAGATGCCGAAAATGGCGCTCTAAAAATAGAGCACGGTTCGGGAATGAACCAGGGGTCGCAGCACCTCACCACCAAATCAACTCAACTCGACACATGGTAAGTCAAGTGGCAGCTGGCGAGCCAGGTAAGTAGAAATGCATTGCATAACTTTGATAGGATTGTCACTGTTGCACATTACACAATTCCCATTAAAGTGGGGGCGACTGTAGGCACTGCATTTTTACACATAAGTCCTTATGATGAGTCTCATTTTGGAGACACTACCTTTTAAGTCACGGAGGTCACGGGAAACGGACATCGGAAGGGAAATTCAGAATAAACAAGGTTCACTGTTTTCGTTGGTGCTACGTTCGTGTATACGTTCGAACGTCAAACAGATTGCGGGCGTTCGTGCTGCGTTCGATGATGCGTTCGAACGGTGTCGGTAATTCTGGTTTTGCTGCTAGTCTCACATCCAGCCCATTTAGCCCCCCAAAGCCCATAAAAACACATCCCAATTTAAATAAATATATAATTAAAACATTAACTAAATAAGATAATAATTAAATTAATTAAATAATTAAATAAAACATATACCAAACATAAAATAAACAATTACCAACTTAAACTAAAATCATGCCTAAATTAAACAAATCACATACTAAATCAAAATATAATCATGCCTAATTAAAATCAACCAACCAATTATATTCCCAATCTAATAAGATTATTCCCAAAACTTAAAATATTTTATTCCTAATCCAAGCCAATCAAATATTCAACCTTCCCTATCTAGCCAAGATTTGTCCCCCCTTCAATCTTTGACTTCCCTTAACCAAACCAAATCAAATCCCTCTTCAATTAGCCAAATCCCTTTCCTTGTCAAGCCCAACCCTTTGCCTATAAAAAGAACCTTTCACCAACCTTCTCTACCCTAGTCCCTAGTCCCTAGCTCATACACAACACATAAAAATTACAGGAAGAACACACCCAAGAAAAAAAGGAAGCAAAAGATAAAGAGGAGACGGCAGCGAAACCACAAGGAAACAGTAGCAAAACGGACTCAAAACAGTAAAGACAACGAACGAGAACAGTGAACCAGTGAACCGGGAGAGTTGCGGAGCATCCACCCTTCCGACGATCATGTACCGTACATCCGAGAGGTGATTTAAAAGGTTAGACCTGAGGGTACATTTTCATTAGCTTATATTCGTTTTTTTTATTATTATTGAATTCTATTCGCATGAGAGTCGTTTATGGATGCATGTTGTGGCTTGAATGAAATGGAAGAGTGTCGTCTCTTGTGGTATATAGGATGGAAACCCAGACGTAAATTCGTAGCCGAATCCGAATGGACGGTAGTGCGATCTGTACATGGGACACAACTCCACGTACCACCTGAGTAAACGGCACCTTCTCTTGTGTGGAGTTGCTTTGGTTTATTTATTTCTTGTCATTTAAATCCTGTATGTTGCTTATTCCCGTATGATATGATCGAGTGCATGGGCTTAGCAAGTGCGATGAAAGGTTCCATAATTGGAGGGGTAAAATCCTTCACCACGACGCTTTGCCGCACCGATCGATGTGTGTTCGGTTGAATGCGAGATACGTTCAATCGAGCATACCTAGTTTGATATGATTGTCTTTATTTTCGTATGCATGATTCAACCGAGCGCATGGGTTTAGTAAGTGTGATGTGAGATCCCCTATGGGGAGGGGCTAAAGCCCTTTACCACGATGCTTTGCCGCGCCGGTTGATGTGTGTTCGGTTGGATACAAGACACGTTCAATCGGATATACTTAGAATAATATGATTGTCTTTATGTTTGTATGCATGATGTGATGTGACGCGCATGGGCTTACTATGTTGGTCTAAAGGTCCTCTCTTTGAGAGATCAAGAGCCCTCAAAAGGCCACCTTTACGGCAGTACTTCGCCGCGCCCCTTTATCTTGCTGTTTATGTATTGCGTCCCATTTCATGCATCAGGTCTGTTCCCGTTCGAACGCAACTCGAACGCGCATGCATTTTTGCTTTGTCATGCATCAGGTCTCACTTCCGTTCGAAACGCGAGCATTCTGTTTCCTTTCCGTTCGAACGCGTTATCAAACGCCGTACGAACGCGAACCTTCTGTTTACCGTTCGAACGCGTTTACGAACGCTACATGAACGCACACACCTTCTTAGTTTCATAATGTATCAGGTCTGGTTCTGTTCGAACGTGTTCTCGGACGCTACACGAATGCGAACCTTCTGTTTACCGTTCGAACGCGTTTACGAACGCTACACGAACATGAACACACTAAACTGAGTATGTCTTATCATATTCACGCATAATTGCCTCTTGGTTGATCGTTCTTGTGTTATATAGCCAACCGTATTATTTGTATTCCTGCATTTATCCATTCCATGTGTTCTTGGGATTGTATTCAAGCATGATTAGGCTGTTAGCATGTTATTTGGTTAATAGGTTCATGAGATAGTACTCAAGCATGTTTATTCCATTGGTTGCGTCGTTTGCCTTGGTCTTGATTTAACGCATTACGATTCATATGCCTATGCCATGATGACTTTGGAGTATTATTTCTTGTGATATATCGGATGGAAACCCAGACATAAATTCCGTAGCCGATTCCGAATGGACGGTAATGCGGTCTGTACTTGGGATACAATTCCACGTATCACTTGGAAGAGTGCTCACATGTATGCTTGTGCGGATACTACGTATGCTTGTGTTTTCATGAATATGATATGCTGAATGAAGTTGTATGTTCATTGTTACTTTGAGGTATTTTGTTAGACATGTGTTATTAGATATGAGATATATGCGAAATGTATGTATGAGTGTTATTTTGTACCCATGAATATAGAAGCATGATATTCTTAGAAATAAGTGTTACTTAAGCCTGATTAAATTATTACATAAATCCTTTCATTACAAGTGACATAAGTAAGGGACCATTCCGAACCCAACGGTTTGAGGTCTTCCCTTGCGAGGGGTGAGTGCGGCCTTAAATCTCATTTTCCCGGTTCACACCGGGTGGCGACTCCATAATTCTTCGGTTTAGTCCTCTGTTGGCTACTCCATACTCCCAACTAGGCCGCGAGCCTAGGAACATCATGCGTTGCCCAGGTCCTGTTGTCCACAGTAGTATACGTAGTATTGCGTATTGCGATCCAGTATCTAATGTCACGTGCTAGGCCTGGGGCTGGAATATGTCTGCCCCGTACGAAACACATGTCAAATGTCTGGTAACTAGTCTCTATAATCGGATGAACATGACCTAGTCATATCATCCCGATGACTGCAGTACTTAAGAACACTAGTTCCGTATCCTATGTGACATCATCTCCACTATGACTGGAGCGATACTTCCGTCTTGACATCACACCCAATACACTACGATTCTCAATATACCCAGCAGAGGCGTACAGAGAACCGGTTAAAGCCCTGGACGACCAAAACTAAAGCATACCGATTGTCGCAAGTATTAGCGGTGCAAGTCTCAGGTTAAGACCAAATACACCTACCCTGATTTCGGACTTCCATAGACACATAGTCATACTGCCAATGGAATTCCGAGGGGTCTATCCAGAGCGAAGCTGTTTCCGCACCATCGGTAAACACAACCTCCTATCACACTTGCATAAGTATCCAATACTTAAATATATGAGAACTATGTCGTTGTGCTCCCACAACACGCACAAGTGCAATACTAGTCTATTCCACAATGTCGATGTCCAGTCTCGATAATACTACGACTAGGGATATTTAATGATTAATCATTCGAGGACTGATACTGTCTCATATCATCTCAATCCAGGAACTAATCATAGGGACCTCCTATCATTTATACATCTAGGTGATCTAATCACAAATGATAAGAGCGCAATCTCCTTGTCACATAGTTAATTTGTACAACAACACCATGATCTGTACAAATAGTGACGCTATGGGTCATAACTGTTCAACATAGTAGTTGTCAAAGAGTCAGAGGCTTATGGGGTTAGTACGGTCTACCCCTACCAGTATCATCCCTCAAATTGGGGATGTTACAAAGATGGTATCAGAGCATGGTCTAGGGAGTCAGTGACTGCAGTGGGTAGAGTTCTGGGGTCTTGTATACATAGTATGTCTGGGATACTTGTATGAGGGCACTACCTCTCCAGTATCTGATCCTCAAGTACGCCCTCAAGGTCCATAGACAAGTTAGTAAGCTTTCCGAAACTATTCGAATAGTATTCTTCATGAGAACAAGTATATTCTAGATCCAAGTTGAGAATTCCCCGGTAGTTATTCTAACCCATTACTAGAAGTACAAATGAGTTATGAAACCAGATAGTAAGATTTTAAGAAAAGTACCCAGTGGAGTGAGAAAATGAGTTATAAGAAAGGAAAGAGAGATGCGTAGAGGTTTAAGTAGTCGAAGACGGAAAGGTAAGGAGACAAAAGAAATAATAAAGTTCTATGGATAACCACCTAAGAAAGTAGGAAGAGAGAGAGAGAAAACTAGAAAGAAAGATAAAAAAAAAGGATAAAGTACAGACGACCTAAGTAACATGAGGTAGAAAAGAGATAGAAGTATAGAATGAGATATGATGGAATACACCAGAACTTGGATAGTGAAGAAGGATATAGCAAGTTCGAACAAGAGTAAAATACCGAGTATACCTGAATAAAGTTCTTTCCCTCCAAGTAAGATTCCTTTCCTCCTCATAAAATTTTTCCAAGTTGATCCAATAACTCTTAAGCACTTCGTATAGATAGCGAGTTCCCTGAATAACCAAGAAGAGCCATAAGGTAGAAGAAGCAAGAAATTATGATTAGTTATGGAGGCTTCTAATAGATATTTGATGATAAAATAATACAGAGATTCGTAATTCCCCAAAGCCAGGCCCGTAGGCAAATAAGATGAATGATATCAGAAGAACGATTAGTTGCCCTAATCAAGGAATCCATTAGATGAGGCCCCGACCTACCCAAATCCTTACCCCTCCGCGATGTCAATCAATGAAGCTGTCCTGATGGAATCCATCTTATACCTACCTTACATGAGAAACAGACTCCACCAGGACACAGAGTACCAGAACAAGGATACCGAAACTCATCAAGACATAAAATGTTTGCCCTAGTTCCTACCAGCATAGGTATAGGCAACCGTAAGAAGCCCGATGAGAGTTCAGAAATGCAAAGACCTTGGAAGGTAGATTACCTAGAAAAAAGATCAAGGAAGTTTTCAAGGATTTAAAGAAGAGAACCCAGTATAGCTCAAAGAACAAGACAAGGCAGCGCGATGCTTCCAAAGACTAATAGAAGTCTATAAGATAGACCAAATGCAGTAAAACCTACAGAACAGCTAAAGTCAGTAGAAATCTGTGAACGTATACAAGAATAGACCCGGGAGATTGGAGATATTTAGGAGTGACAAGAGTGCCAGTATGGACAATAGAACAGAGTGCCAAGTCGAGACTTATAACAAGAATGGAGAGCGGAGATCTAGGAAATAGATAGAAGAATGAACCACCGCTAGCCTCAGTAGCAAGGCATAAAGCAAAGAAATAGGACATGCAAATGGTAAGAGGAACGCGAGAAGTAACAAAAAAATTCAGTGCATTCAGGCACAAAGATAATATAACGAGAAGATAGTAGTGTAGAGAATTGATGGTAGTTATGGGACCCCGAGTCATGGAGTAGTCGATCAATTTCCTGCAGAATGAATAAGGATCTTTCCTTCCGGAAACTTTGATTCTAGTAAGCATATAGACACTGAACCAGACACATGAGTATGTATCCATTCTCAATTTAGAGTCCAGTAAAGAAAATAACCTATAAGGAAGAGAAATTGGGAGATTAGATGAATTGTGAGATGATTAGACAACTAAATCAATTAGTTCAATGAATCATAGATAAGGAGTATGAGATAGAATAGTTTAAAGCTATGATAAGCTGAACTAAGTCTAAAAGCCATCGTTGAGTTAAGGAAATCGTAAAGAAGCAAAAACTTAGAAGTACAAAGAGAGCAGAGAGAATGATTTTCAGGAATATAGTGAACAATTTATAAAGAATCTTATGTTAGTGAGAAGAAAAGACTAGGTAAAGAGTAGTACCTGAACTAAAAAATTCTGTAAAAGATGTCCTAAGTAATTGAAGTTAATAGAATTTTCAGAAAAGAAAGGATATAAGGAGTTCAAAGGACTAAGATGAGAAGAAAATCTAAGTAGCTGAGTAGACTTCGTAAGGAAGAATATCATATAGAGTATAGCAGGATTTTGAGAAAGAATAAAGACTTAAGAGGGCCAAGCAACAGAAACTAGAAGAAAATGGTACAAAAGTAAAATGATGAAGTGATTAGAGAGCATGATTCTAGAGAAGGCTCATGATAAGGGATAATATAATCGATAGTCAGGTAGCGAATCAAGAGTGAAGTTGAAAAAGGAGACAACTCAGATAGTACATAGTGGGAGTATCTTGGTGTGGGAGCGGGAACTAGCAACATGGGAGTCTCAGACTTATAGTTGAACAGAACACACAATCACAACATGGGTAGTGGAAGAGATTACCATCACCAAGAAGGCGTCAAGATCGATCCCCACCCTCCCAACCCTTGATAGATCACGACAACAGAGATGGACCATGATATTCACCTCAAAGTGGTCCCATAAAATACATAAACCTATGAAGGGTATCAAACCTTTATATTATAAAAATTTCAGGCGTAGAATGAAGTAGGACAAAAAAATGAAAAGCACACTAACCATAAGATTTGAAAGAAGAACCGCCAAAGTGAGACGACAATATAAGAAAAATATTTGGTAGCTCTCAAGCGTTGGACTAGAACCAAAGTTTTATTATGTTTTGATTTATTGTGGTCTCTGAGAAGTAGCTAACCATAGTTTAAGTTAACCAAACCACCACAGGTTTGGGATTGCCTTAGCCACAGTGAATAAATCATCAAGGTATAATATGCATAAACGAACCTCGGGTAAAGGTAAAATTTACAAGTAATGCAGCTTAGCATAAAGAACAAGTCATGTAAAAGACAGTAACCAGATCGTGCTAGCAAAGTAATCAAAGGTGCAGAAGAGTAAAGCAGAACAGTATAACATGTGTTAACATAGTAATAAAGAACATAGCTTTAGCATAAAGGTGTATATTGTTGGACAATTATGACCCATAGCATCACTATTTGTATAGAACATTGTGTTGTTGTACAAATTAATTATGTGACAAAAGAAATTGCTCTTTTATCATTTGTAATTGGATTACCGGGATATATAAATGATAAAAGTCCATATGATTTGTACCAGATTAATAAGAAATGAGACAGTATTAATCCACATAAGGTTTAATCATTAAATATCCATAGTCGTAGTATTATCGAGACTGGACATCGATAATGCAGAATAGGCTAGTATTACACTTGTGTGTGTTATGGAAGCGTAACGACATAGTTCTCATATATTTGGGTATTGGATACTAATGCAAGTGTAATAGGAGGTTATGTTTACCGATGGTACGAAAAAAACTTCACTCTGGATAGACCCTTCATAATCCCATTGGTAGTATGACTATGTGTATATGGGAATCCGAATGAGGGTAGGTGTATTTGGTCTTAACCTGAGACTTGCATCGCTAATACTTGCGACAATCAGCATACTTTGGTTTTGGTCGTCCGGGGCTTTAACAGGTTCTGTGTACGCCTCTTCTGGGTATATTGAAAATCGTAGTGTATTGGGTGTGATGTCAAGATGGAAGTATCACTTCAGTCATATGGAGATGATGATCACGTAAGATACAAAACTAATACTCTTAAGTACTACAGTCATCGAGGTAATATGACTAGGTCATGATTATCCGATTATAGAGACTAGTTACCAGAGATCTGACATATGCTTCGTACGGGGCAAACATAATTCCAGCCCCAGGCCTAACATGTGACATCTGATACTAGATCGTAATACACAATACTACGTATGCTACGCCTGACAAAGATTATATATTCCTTTAAAGAATATTTCTGGAGAATTGGGTAGGCACGGTGCTTTGCTAGAAGCCAACCATGTCTTATAAGTCGGTAAGAACGTGGTACCAGGTACGCACGTATTCGGATAGTCCGATGATCGTATTTATTGCCAACATATCCAGATATCTCTTGGGCCGCTTCCCAAAGATTCACCGATGAGATTTGACTCGAACAAGAATTAAATTGGGATTAATTATGAAAGAGAACATTAATCTGGGATTAATTACGGCAAGAATTAATCTGGGATTAATTAAAAGAGAAAGAATTAATCTGGGATTAATTGCGTCGAGAATTTATCTAGGATTAAATTCGTCGAGAAGAAAGAACGCGGTTAATTTGGAATTAATCGGTAAAATAAATTTAATAGTTAGATTGGATTTTTCTATTCAATTTATTTATATGGGCTAAAATAATATATCAGATATATTAATTGAAATTAGATTTCAACGCGGAATTAAAATTGGATTTTAATTCAAGCGAATGAATTAATTTAGAATTAATTCGCGAGTGACTTTCGTAATAATTTTACGAGGCACTATTATTTAATTAAATTGGATTTAATTATGTTGCGACGAAAAATTCATTTAATCGGATTAAGCGAACCCGAGCCCGAAGTGTGTGGAGCAAGCCACTTGAATTTTGAATTAAAGTGGGTCCCACCAACTTACATCACATGTCTATCAAGTGTCAACTTGAGTGATGGAAGTGGTTGGAGGCATTAAATGCCATTTTTCCCTCCAACACTTTGCCTTTGCTTTTGGTAAAAGTATATACACACTTTTGTGAGTTGACTTGGTCAATTGGGTTTTAGAAACACAAAAACAAAATTCTCTCTCTCCATTTTCTTCTCCTTGGCCGAAACTTCAAGGTTTTCTCCATGGAATTCTTGTTTCAATATTCAAGCTTGCTAGCACATTTAGATTCAAAAGATGGTGATAGGGAAACTCACCCGAGAGTTTGGAACTTGATTTCAAGCTCCGAAGCTTCCAACACATCAAACAAAGGAGGAATTTTTGAAATCCTAAATTCGATCAATGTGAGTATTTCCGAAACTCTCTGATTTATTCACACACAAATCATTCTTAGACGATCTTGGCATGTTCTATGAACACTTACAATGGTATCAGAGCGATCTAAGTTTGATTTGGAATTCTAGGGTTCATTGACTTTAATTTGGGAATTTATGCTTGGAACATGTATTTTCTTAAATTGATGGTTTGGTTGAGCTTGTATGATGTTCAATTGAATTTGTACATTGTTGGAATTGTGAAAAATTGATAGGATTAATTTTCCCCAATTTGTATGCCTTGGCCGAATACATGACCTAGAGAGCTCATGGTGATTTTTGAATTTTAACAATTGGATGTGTTAAATGGCATGAAATGAATCTTAGATGTTGATTTAATTAGATTGAAATCAAATTGAATGATTTTTGTATGCCTTTTTCGTGAGCCATGATGCATATTATGATTGATTTTGCTTCAATTTGTGTTAGACATGAATAGGAAATGTAGAGCATGATTAATTGAATTAATTAGTGTTTTGGAAGCATTAGATTAATTAATTAATTATGGTAATTACACTTGAATTTAATTAATTTGTAATTTGGAATAATGAGTTAATTTAATTTTGTATTTGTGCTTAATGGGCTTGGTTGGGCCAAGTTTGGTTTAGGATAATTGGTTGGATCCAATTAGGCCTAAAACCATTTCCATAAAGTCCAAATATGATAATTAGACCTTTAAAATTTTAATTGGGCCTAATGGGCCTAAATTGATTTTTGGCATAGGGTGATTCCTAATTGGGCCTTGGCATCTTGGGTTTGACCCATAATTGCCAAAACGCATGCCTTAAGAATTAATTGAAAGCCCATTGGACTTTAATTGAATAGTATTGGATACTAATTGGGCCTTTGAGACCCGTTAAGATTGGATTTGGAATCCAAGTCTAAAATGCACTATTGAAAGTGTAATTATTTAATTTGGAATTAAAGATGAATTAGTATTGAATATAATTTAAATTGGATTTAAAGTTGTAGTTCAATATAATTCAAGAATACGTACTTTGAGTATTTATTCTTAAACGAGTTGGACTCGCGCAAATCAAATCATTGTTTGAACATTGGATGGTCACTAATCAAAGATTAATTAATTGGATTAAATTGATTGATAACATGCTTTGTGTGAATACTTGGATGTATGAATGAATAATGTATATCAGATGAATATTAGAAGGGTGAGGGCAATTTTGGAAATTGTTGTAATAAATTTAGAATTTATTAAATTAGACCTGCGTGTCCAGCCTATTATCTCTTTATCTCATTGTATTTCTCTTCTCAGCAATTCCCCTCAAGGTAAATGAGGTTTCTTTAGAAGTATTATATAATGGGTAGAAGTATGAATAGTGCTAGCAGGAGAGAGGAAAGAGAGAGATTTGTTATAGGAACAAGTTTGTTATATATCCATCCGAATATCATTATTATTTTATCCGCGCCTTATTATTCTTTTAGAATGCATGCTTAAGGGTGTATGTTGAGACCTAATTAAAGATAATAAATTAGTTGCTAACACGGACAAAAACCCTCATTTTATATTAAGCGTTTTTCCTTCCATTGAGTGATTCTCTCTCAAGATCCAAGATTGGCATTGGTTTGTTGGCCAAAGTCAAGACCTTTGTCCATCGCGGATGTGTTTGAATCATGAAGGCTTTGTTCCATATCGTACGCCTTGGGAAAGTTGTGATTTGTTGGCCAAAGTCAATGTCACTTTTTGTTCATCGGCCTCGATTATGAAGTTTTCCCACTTTTAATGGGTCACGCTTAACTGGTTTCATTGAGCTTGTTGAGCCAAAGCCAATGCTAAGTTGATACAGAGGAAAAAGTTAGGGAATATATTGGATATATTGGTATATATTAGATATATGTTTCGGACTTGGAGGTCCACCTACTGGATCTAGGAATTGGATGGGATCCAATTGATCTTAGTGATCTACCTAGTTAAGTTTCATACAATTTGTTGGCCAAAGTCAAGGTTGTGTGTTATTTAATGGGATCCTAGCCCACTAGGAAACTAGGTTTCCCGAGTACTCCACAGAGGGTTAGAGGCTCGTCAAAAAATAGTGGGAAGCAAGTATTAAATTTGCAATTTCGTCTAGATAGTTGCCAATACGCGCTCATTTCATTTTTCGTCATTAATTATTTTTAAATATATTAGTTGGACTAATATTCAATTGTTGTTTTAATATAACAGTTGGACTGTATTCAAACTACTTCATTTGAAAGTAACCGATCAATTGTAGTTGATTATATAGTTAGACTATAGTAATCATTATATTTAATTGTACCCGAAATTGTTGATTGGATAGTTGGACTATAGGAATCAAGATTACTGAAAGATTAGCGTCAAAGGACATAATCCTGGAAAAATGTCTTTTACAGCTTTAATTTTCACATTAGGAAATAAAACTCAGGATAGTCCTGGGAGTTGAGAAGTTATTCTATTTGATAGAACGACCTCTCGGGCCTAAGCCCGGAGTTGAGCAAATAGTGGAGCATGAGCTTTGGAAGACTCATGGTGATGATAACTTTAGTGCTCAATCCGTTATGCTTGCCGCAATGACTCTTTAATTCCGTCGTCAGAACTAAGGATTAGATCCTTATACCATGATGTTGAAATTAAAGATCTTCATGGATCTAACCTTAGATCTTAGAAGTACGAATTGCAAAAGAAGCTTTTTCGCTCGCATATGTCAGAAGATACGTCTATCGAGCACTAGGTGTCGCAGATGATTGCTGACATCGAACAGCTAGGTTAGCTGGGCATTACCTACAAGGCCGAGATTTCCAAATATTTGATCTTACAGTCTCTGCCCGAAAGCTGTGGCAGGTTCATTAAGAACCAAAAGAAAACTCTTGGAGAGTTAATGGCTATGTTCAAAGAGGCAGAGCCAAAGCTTCTAAAAGGCAAGAAGCGCAAGGCGCATTTTACTTCGACATCCCAGAAGGCCAAGGCTTGGCCAAAGTCTTCTGGGATGTGAAAAAAGGGCAAAGGAAAAATCGTCACTGTCTTCTGGGAAGACAAATGACATATCCCAAGATGTCTGCCTAAACTGTGGCAAATGAGGTCACTAGAAGCGTGACTGCCGTACGGACAAAGGTAGACATGAAGGAATTGAAGACGGGCAAGGCTCCGAATTCAGGTATGTTTGTCATAAATATATCCACTACTAGTTTTAAAATTGGATTTTGATACTGGGTGTGATACATACATATGTACTGATGTGCGGGATCTGCTGATTAGCAGGAGACTGGCTTCAGTTGAGATCCACCTATGAGTCGGAAACGGGATGAGAGTCGCTGTTTTGGCTGTGGGAACCTAAGTTTTGGAACTGCCCTTTGGGCATGTACTTATATTAGGAGACTATTATAATGTACGTTGTTTGACTAGAAACATTATCTCTGTATCTAGTTTAACCCGTTGCGGGTATACCTTTATATTCTAGAACACTAAGTGTTTTGTTTATAAAGATGAAATTGAGATAAACACATTAGATGTGAATAACAATATTTATATTTAGAATATAAATAAATCTCAAACATATAATATGACAAACAAAAGCTTAAACTTAATAAATCTGTTGAGACTTAAAAGTGGCATTGTTGTCTGGGAAACATTAACAAGACTCGTATATCCACACTTTCGAAGAGTGGATACTAGGACGGATTTGATTCTAATTCAAATGATGTCTACGAATCTAGTTTATTAGGCAAAGTGCCAAAAACACCTTTTACTTGGTAAAAGTGCAAGTGCCATCGATCTGTTAGCCCTCGTTCATAGTGACGTTAGTGGGCCCATGTCTAGCTAGGCTAGAGGTGGATATGAATACTTCGTAACCTTTACGGATGTGGCATCGCGTTACGGTTATGTGTATCTTATGAAACACAAGTCAAGAACTTTTGAGTAATTCAAAGAGTTTCGACACGAAGTAAGAAAACATACCGGTAAAAGTATTAAAAACATTACGGTCGTAGCATAGTGTAAAATACTTAAACATAAGAGTTTTAAGATTACTTGAAAGAGTATGGTATTCTTTCACAATGGACTCTTCCCGGGACACCTCAATTTGACGGTGTGTCCGAACATAAAAAACCAAACTTTGTTGGACATGGTAAGGTTAATGATGAGTCGCTCTGAGCTACCAATTTCCTTTTGAGGATACACATTAAACAGTGCAATACTTATTTTGAATAAGATTCTATGAAAATATGTTAGATAGACTTCATGTTAGATATGAACAGGAAAGAAACCAGGTTTCTAATTCTTGAAGATTTGGGAATGCTAGGCATACGCTAAATGTTTGGATGGTACCAAACTAGAACCCAAATCGGATAAGTGCCTATTTGTAGGTTGTCCTAAGGAAACCAAAGTATAGTACTTATTCAACTCACAAGAGAACAATGTATTTGTTGCTCTCCATGCGGTTTTCCTAATAGGAATACCTAAATCCAGTGGTAAGTGAGAGGAAAGTAGAACTCGATGAAAATCAGAGTAATATTGTTCTAGGCACCAAGTCCTCACGGAACACCAACAGTTCATCAGGGATGAAACTGTACCAATAATCTTTGAATACACAAGAACCGCGTAGGTCGGAGAGAGTTAGAAAACAACCTGAGAGGTATGGGTTTCTGATCTCACCTCATGAAGATATTAGTCTTATTGAGGATACTGAACGACTACGTATGAGGAAGTGATACGAGGTATCGACTCTGCTATATGGCAAAGTGCCATGAAGTCCGAAATGGATTCCATGTATACCAACCATGTTTGGACACTGGTTGATATACTAGAAGGAATTGTGCCTATTGGTACTATATGAGTCTTCAAGGAAGCATACATGGATGGAAACATACAAATGTACACAGCTAGGCTTGTACAGAAATGGTATTGTCAACGACATAATGTCGACTACGATGAAATTTTTTCATCTGTTGGCATGATTAAATCCATTTGGACAATGCTTGCTAATACTGCATATTTCATTTATAAAATATGGCATATGGACGTCAAAACCACTTTCCTTCATGGAAACCTTTTAGAGGATGTTTACAATATCCTGACGGTTTTGTCGTGCCGAAATATGCAAGCAAGGTTTGCAAGTTAAATCGATCCATTTATGGATTAAAGAAGCATTGTGTTCTTGGAACCAACGTTTTGATAAGATCATAATGGTATATGATTTCATTCAAAACAAATATGATTTTTGTGTATATAAGAAGGTTAGTGGGAGCGCACTGACAATAAATGTCCTAAAATATGATGATGTATTGCTTCTTAGCAATAAAATTCCCATAATATAATCGGTGAAAGCTTGACTTTCATTGAAATTCTCCATGGAATACCTGGGAGAAGCAGGCTTTATTCTAGGAATAAAGATCTACTGGGATAGATCTAGAGAGCTACTGACAACCCTCTCAGAGCTCGTACGTTTTTGAAATGTATGTGACCTGATGTCTCATGCTTTGAGCATATTTAGACGCTATAAGGCCAATCCAGGTGATGGTCACTGGATTGATGTGAAGAACATCCTTGAGTATCTTGGACGAACTAAGGATGCTTTATGGGAATATGGGGAAATAGGAACTTGAGGTGACTAGGTTCACCTCTGCAAGTTTCCAAACCGATAAAGACGACTTTAGGTTGCAATAAGGGTGCATATTTAGTTTGAATAATGGAACAGTGAGCTGAAAATCTTCCAAGCAAGATACTGTTGCCGAATAAATAACAAAAGCAGAACATTGCTGCAGCTGAGGCAGCAAAAGAAGAATTTTGGATCTATATAATCCTAATTTTATTAGGTGTAGTTCTTTTAGCAACTGAGCTAGGCTATAGCGCAGGCTAAGAAACCGCGGTCTCATCAATGATCCAAATATATACTTTGACTATTTCTTCTGATTTGTTAGATCATACATCGTGGCGATGTGATGATCGAATAAAACACATCAGATGATAACATTGCAAATCCGCTGACGAAAGCTGTTTCTCAGCAGAAGTTTGAGCGACCCATAAGTAGTTCAGGTGTAGGACACTTGAGTGATTGGCTATAGGCCAAGTGGGATATTGTTGGACAATTATGACCCATAGCATCACTATTTGTACAGAACATGGTGTTGTTGTACAAATTAACTATGTGACAAAAGAAATTGCTCTTTTATCATTTGTAATTAGATTACCGAGATATATAAATGATAAAAGTCCATATGATTAGTACCGGATTAATAAGATATGAGACAATATTAATCCAAGTAAAGTTTAATCATTAAATATCCCTAGTCGTAGTATTATTGAGACTGGACATCGATAATGCGGAATATGCTAGTATTAGACTTATACGTGTTATGGAAGCGTAACGACATAGTTCTTATATATTTGGGTATTGGATACTCATGCAAGTGTAAATAAGGTTTTGTTTACCGATGGTATGAAAACAACTTCACTCTGGATAGACCCCTCAGAATCCCATTGGTAGTATGACTATGTGTCTATGAGAATCCGAATCAGGGTAGGTGTATTTGGTCTTAACATGAGACTTGCATCGCTAATACTTGCAACGATCAGTATACTTTGGTTTGGTCGTCTGAGGCTTTAACAGGTTGTGTGTACGCCTCTTCTGGGTATACTGAGAATCGTAGTGTATTGGGTGTGATGTCAAGATGGAAGTATCACTTCAGTCATATGGAGATGATGATCACGTAGGATACGGAACTAGTATCTTAAGTACTGCAGTCATCTGGTAGTCGGGGGTAATATTACTAGGTCATGATTATCCGATTATAGAGACTAGTTACCAAAGATCCGACATATGCTTCGTACGGGGCAAACACAATTCCAGCCCCAGGCCTAGCACGTGACATCTGATACTAGATCGTAATACGTAATACTACATATGCTTCTGGAGTTTCTATAGGTCCCAAGATCAAAACTCAAGCATGAATCATAAGTGAATACAACGACGGAAGTTGCGGAATACTTACATCGATCGGTTGAACGACGTGGAGGCCACGAAGACGCCAAAAACTGCTCACTGCCTCACTGCAATGTGCGCCCACTGCTGCAGATTTGGCTTCTGTTTTGTGCCATTTTCAACAAGAATTTGAAGCTCCAAGCTTCATCATTTGAATCCCGGCTCATGGGTAAGCTTCCCTATCACCTTCGCATTGATCCCGGAGTGTGCTAGCACTCTTGTTTTGCCACAAAACACACTTGCTTCCCTCCATTTTGCTTCTTCCAATCGGCAGTTCACTGCCCTTTAGAAACCAGAAAATGGCGTGAGAGAGGAAGAGAAATTTGGCTCCAAAAATGAAACCAACGTGAGAGAGAGATAGAGTGTTAAAGTTAAAAAGTAGTCATTGATTTCTAAATCAATTTTCAACATATACCAAACATATTAAATTAATATATGTCACTCAAGCTTTAAAAAGCTTTTCAACAACTCCCATCAAGTCACATCACTCACATCACTCAATCAATCCAATCAATTGTCACATCACTCAAAGTGACATGATTTGACGCTTGATGCGACTAACGATTTGACGCTTGATTTGACGAGCCGCTCTCGAATTCGAAATGCGAATGCGCTCGTAAAAATCTCGGGCTCGGATTCGCTAATTCTAAATTAACGAATTTTCCGTCGCGTCGTAATTAAATGATTACGCCTAGCGAAATCACTATTCACGTCGCTAACGAATTAATTCAAAATTAATTCGCTCGCCCGAATTAAAATCTAATTTTAATTCCGCGTCGAAATCCAATTTCATTTAATATATCAAATATATTAATTTACCGATTAATTCTAAATTAATCGTCATCTCTCTTTTATAGTATTTTATCCCAGACAAAATATCTCCGTAATTAATCCCAGATTAATTTTCTCTCTCATCTTATATTTCCCAGATTAATATAAGTGCGAGTCATACGTCATCGGTGAATCTTTGGGAATCGACCCATGAGATCCCCGGATATGTTGGCAGTGAAATTGGTCGTCGGACTATCCGAACACGTAAGTACCTCGTACTACGTTTATACCAATTTATAAGACAAGGTTGGCCTCTAGCAAAGCGCCATGCCTATCCAATTCTCCGGAAAAATCCTTACAGGAATAAAGGATCTGTATCAGGCGTAGTATACCGTAGTATTGTGTATATCGGCCCAGTATCGGATAGTCACGTGTTAGGGCTGGGGCTGGATAAGTGTCTGCCCCGTCCGAAGCACATGTCGGATGTCTGGTAACATAGTCTCTATAATCGGATATTCATGACCTGGTCACAATATCCCGATTGGTTGCACAACACTCAAGAGCACTAGTACCGTATCCTGCGTGACATCATCTCCACTATGACTGAAGTGATACTTCCGTCTTGACATCACACCCAATACACTACGACTCTCTGATAAACCCAGAAGTGGTGTACGCAGCAGAACCGGTAAAGCCCTGTACCACCAAGACCAAAGTCTATCGATTATCGTAAGTATAGCGAGCGTGTAAGTCTCAGGTTAAGACCAAATACACCTACCCTGATGTCGGACTCCCATAGACACATAGTCATAATACCAATGGGATTCCGAGGGGTCTATCCAGAGCGAAGCTGTTCCCGTACCATCGGTGTGTGAAACACAACCTCCTATCGCACTTGCATAAGTATCCAATACTTAAATATATGAGAACTATGCCGTTGTGCCCTCACAACGCGCACAAGTGCAATACTAGCCTATTCCGCATTATCGATGTCTGTGTCTCGATAATACTCCGGCTAGGGATATTTAATGATTAATCCTTCGTGGACTGATACTGTCTCATATCATTTCAATCCAAGAACTAATCATATGGACCTCTCTTCATTTATATATCTATGGTGATCTAATCACAAATGATGAGAGTGCAATTTCTTTGTCACATAGTTAATTTGCTACAACAACACAATGATCTGTGCAAATAGTGACGCTATGGGTCATTTTGTCCAACAATCTCCCACTTGGCACGTAGCCAGTCACTCAAGTGTCCCACACCCGAACTATGTACGGTTCGCTCAAATTGCTGAGGAAAGGGTTTCGTCAGCGGATTTGTTTGATAATCGTCTGATGCGATTTATACGATCATCACATCGCCACGATGTATGATCCGAACGAATCAGATGATATAGAAGTATATATCTGGATCGTCGATGAGACCTTTAATTCCTTAGCCTGTGCTGACGCCTAGCTCACTCGCTCGCTAACAGAACTATATCTAATCTAATTAGATTTATTTTCGACCCAAATGGCTTCTATTGCTGCCTCAGCTGCAGCAATAATCCGCATTTGTTGTTTATTCGGCAACAGTTATCTTGCTCGGAATATTTCCAGCTCACTGTCCCGTTATTCAAACTTTATAGTACCGCAGTATTTACCGGTTTGGAAACTTGCAGCAGTGATCCTAGTCACTTCAAGTTCTCCTACTCCATAATTTAAGACAGCATCTTTAGTTCTCTAAGATACTAACAGATGTTCTTAACTTCAATCCAGTGACTATCACTTGGATTGTCCTGATTGTGACTCAATATGCTCAAAGCGTATGAGACACCAGGTTACGTACATTATTCAATGTACAATTTCTCAGAGAGTGTTAACAACTCCAAATCTAGCCCAGTAGATCTTTATTCCTTGAATAAAGGTTGTTACTCCCAAGAATTCTACGGAGAATTTCTATGAAAGAATATCTATGAAAGCCAAGCTTTCCCAATTGCTTTATTGGGAATTTCACTGTCAGTTGCGCTCCCACTAACCTTCTTATATACACAAGAATCATTTCGTTTTGAATTAAGTCATAAACCATTATGATTACATCAAAACGACAATTCCTAGAACCTATGATTGCTTCAATCCAAACATGGATCGAATAACCTGCAAACCTTGTTTGCTTGTTATGGTACGACAAAACCGACAGGATGTTATAAACATCCTCCGAAAGGTTTCCTTTTCAGGAAAGCGATTTTCCGTTAAGCTGTCATATTTCATAAATGAAATACACAGCTTTAGCAAGCATTATCCAAATGGATTTACAATGGCAACAGGAAAAGGTTTCGTCGGAATCAACACAATGTTGATAAACTCTACCTTTTCTTTACAAGCCTAGCTTAGTAC
Organism: Zanthoxylum bungeanum; assembly: GCA_019454045.1. NCBI lineage: Eukaryota > Viridiplantae > Streptophyta > Magnoliopsida > Sapindales > Rutaceae > Zanthoxylum > Zanthoxylum bungeanum. The sequence continues at coordinate 20,751 of SKCR01010726.1, forward strand.
GTTGGTATGTTGCCTTCCATGTATGTGTTCCTGAAGACTATAAAGTACCAATAGGCACAATGTCTTATGGTACATCAACTAGTATCCAAACTTGTTGATATACATGGAATCCATTTCGGACTCATGACACTTTGTCATAATAGGGAGTCGATACCTTGTATCACTACCTCAATACGTAGTCAGTTGGTATACCTTAAAAGATTAACATCTTTATGAGGTGAGATCAGAAACCCATACCCTAGGTTGTTTTCTGACTCTCTCCGATCTACGCGCGGTTCTTGTGTATTCGAGATTAATGGTATAAATTCATCATTGATGAACTATATGTGTTCCATTCAGGATTCGTGCCCTCGAACAGTATTACTCCAATTTTCATCGAGTATCACCATCCTCCCACTGACCACTGCATATCGGTATTCCTCTTAGGAAAACCGCATGGTGAGCAACAATCATATTGTTCTCATGTGAGATTTATAAGTACTATACTTATGGTTTCCTTTAGGATAACCAATTTGGCACTTATCCAATTTGGTTTAGTTTGGTATTATCCAAACATATGCCTAGCATCCCAAATGGTCAGGAATGAGAAACCCGGCCCGGTTTCTTCCTGTTCATATCTAATATGATATTTGTCAAACAAATTATTAACAGAACTTTATTCTAAATAATTTATTGCACTGTTTTAAAACTTATCCGTTGAAGAAAATGGTAGCTCAGAGCGACTCATGATTAGCCTTATCATGTCTAACATGATTCGGTTAATCCGTTCGGAAAGCCGTCACTTTGACGTGTCCGGGAGGAGTCCTCATTTGAAGGAATACTATACTCTTTCAAGTATATAGAAACTTATTGCTTAAGTATTTTCCATTACGGTCTTACCGTGACGGTATAATACTATAGCCGATCTGTTGTCTATTTGTGTCGAAACTCTAAAAGTTTCCGATTTGTGTTCTTCAAAGAAACACATAACCATAATGCGATGCCACATCCGTATAGGTCACGAAATATTCATATCTACATCTAGCCTAGCTAGACATGGGCCCACTTGCTTCATTATGAACTAGGGCTAATAGATCGGTGGCATTACACTATTACCAAGTAAACAGTGTTTTAGGTACTTTACCTAACAAACTAGATTCGTAGACTTTATTTGAATAGTCAAATCAGTCCTAGTACCCACTCTTCAAAAGTGCGGATATACGAGTCTTGTTTAATTCTATCCTAGACAACAATGCCACAAATAAGTCTCTACTTGATCAAATCAATTTGAGCTATTTATTTGTCATTTTATGTTTTGAGATTTTAATTATATTCAAAATATAAATTCTGTTATTCACATCTAATGTGTTTATCTCAGTATCATCTTTATATAATGAAAACATTAGTATTCTAGAATATAAAGGTTTATCCACAA
>SKCR01010727.1:0-22056 GCA_019454045.1 Zanthoxylum bungeanum
CTTCAACTTGACTCTACATGAGCCAATGGGGGATGTCCCCAGTCGACTGAACCAGATGAATGTCAGGATAATCCCCATACTACGGGTCAAAAGACCAGGGGAATCTATAATGTCGTCTGACCAGATGAAGGTCATATATTGACTCTACTTGAGCCATGAGGGATGTTCCCAGTCGACTGAACCAGATGAAGGTCAGGATAATCAATTGACTCTTTATGAGCCATGGGGGATGTCCCCAGTCGACTGAACCAGATGAAGGTCAGGATAATCAATTGACTCTTTATGAGCCATGGGGGATGTCCCCAGTCGACTGAACCAGATGAAGGTCAGGATAATCCCCATACTACGGGTCAAAAGACCAGGGGAATCTACAATGTCGTCTGACCAGATGAAGGCCAGGTCTTCAACTTGACTCTACATGAGCCAATGGGGGATGTCCCCAGTCGACTGAACCAGATGAAGGTCAGGATAATCAATTGACTCTTTATGAGCCATGGGGGATGTCCCCAGTCGACTGAACCAGATGAAGGTCAGGATAATCCCCATACTACGGGTCAAAAGACCAGGAGAATTAACAATGTCGTCTGACCAGATGAAGGTTATATATTGACTATACTTGAGCCACGGGGAATGTTCCCAGTCGACTGAACCAGACGAAGGTTCAGGATAATCTCCATACTACTAGTCATGGACCAGTAGAGTTTACAATGTCTTCTGGACCAGATGAAGGCCAGGTCTTCAACTTGACTCTACATGAGCCAATGGGGGATGTCCCCAGTCGACTGAACCAGATGAATGTCAGGATAATCCCCATACTACGGGTCAAAAGACCAGGGGAATCTATAATGTCGTCTGACCAGATGAAGGTCATATATTGACTCTACTTGAGCCATGAGGGATGTTCCCAGTCGACTGAACCAGATGAAGGTCAGGATAATCAATTGACTCTTTATGAGCCATGGGGGATGTCCCCAGTCGACTGAACCAGATGAAGGTCAGGATAATCAATGACTCTTTATGAGCCATGGGGGATGTCCCCAGTCGACTGAACCAGATGAAGGTCAGGATAATCCCCATACTACGGGTCAAAAGACCAGGGGAATCTACAATGTCGTCTGACCAGATGAAGGCCAGGTCTTCAACTTGACTCTACATGAGCCAATGGGGGATGTCCCCAGTCGACTGAACCAGATGAAGGTCAGGATAATCAATTGACTCTTTATGAGCCATGGGGGATGTCCCCAGTCGACTGAACCAGATGAAGGTCAGGATAATCCCCATACTACGGGTCAAAAGACCAGGGGAATCTACAATGTCGTCTGACCAGATGAAGGCCAGGTCTTCAACTTGACTCTACATGAGCCAATGGGGGATGTCCCCAGTCGACTGAACCAGATGAAGGTCAGGATAATCAATTGACTCTTTATGAGCCATGGGGGATGTCCCCAGTCGACTGAACCAGATGAAGGTCAGGATAATCCCCATACTACGGGTCAAAAGACCAGGGGAATCTACAATGTCGTCTGACCAGATGAAGGCCAGGTCTTCAACTTGACTCTACATGAGCCAATGGGGGATGTCCCCAGTCGACTGAACCAGATGAAGGTCAGGATAATGGGTATATTGTCGAATGAGTTCATCAACAAGTTCCAAGATATAGGCTTGTAGATGTAGACTGCGATGAACATCAAGTCTCAAGTCAAACTATATGTGGTATCTACAACAATTCCCAAGCTACATATGTAGATGTCGATTGGAAAAACATCAAGCATCAAGCCATACATGCATAAGATCAACAACAAGTCCCAAGCTACATATGTAGATGTCGATTGGGAAAAACATCAAGCATCAGCCATACAAGCATAAGATCCACAATAAGTCCCAAGCTACATATGTAGATGTCGATTGGGAAAAACATCAAGCATCAGGCCATACAAGCATAAGATCAACAATAAGTCCCAAGCTACATATGTAGATGTCGATTGGGAAAAACATCAAATATCAAGCTATACACGCATGAAATGAAATCCTCAATAAATCCCAGCTACACTTATGTAGATGTTGATTGGGAAAGACATCAAACATCAATCTACACAGGCATGAAATCCACAATAAATCCCAAGCTACACTTATGTAGATGTCGATTGGGAAAGACATCAAATATCAAGCTATACACGCATGAAATCCTCAATAAATCCCAAGCTACACTTATGTAGATGTCGATTGGGAAAGACATCAAACATCAATCTACACATGCATGAAATCCACAATAAATCCCAAGCTACACTTATGTAGATGTCGATTGGGAAAGACATCAAATATCAAGCTATACACGCATGAAATCCTCAATAAATCCCAAGCTACACTTATGTAGATGTCGATTGGGAAAGACATCAAACATCAATCTACACATGCATGAAATCCACAATAAATCCCAAGCTACACTTATGTAGATGTCGATTGGGAAAGACATCAAACATCAATCTACACATGCATGAAATCCGCAATAAATCCCAAGCTACACTTATGTAGATGTCGATTGGGAAAGACATCAAATATCAAGCTATACACGCATGAAATCCTCAATAAATCCCAAGCTACACTTATGTAGATGTCGATTGGGAAAGACATCAAACATCAATCTACACATTGATGAAATCCACAATAAATCCCAAGCTACACTTATGTAGATGTCGATTGGGAAAGACATCAACATCAATCTATACATGCATGAAATGAAATCACAATAAATCCCAAGCTACACTTATGTAGATGTCGATTGGGAAAGACATCAAACATCAATCTACACATGCATGAAATCCACAATAAATCCCAAGCTACACTTATGTAGATGTCGATTGGGAAAGACATCAAGTATCAAGCTACACATGCATGAAATCCACAATAAATCCCAAGCTACACTTATGTAGATGTCGATTGGGAAAGACATCAAACATCAATCTATACATGCATGAAATCCACAATAAATCTCAAGCTACACTTATGTAGATGTCGATTGGGAAAGACATCAAACATCAATCTACACATGCATGATGAAATCCACAATAAATCCCAAGCTACACTTATGTAGATGTCGATTGGGAAAGACATCAAGTATCAAGCCATACGAGCATAAGATCTGCAACTAGTCCCAAGCTACATTTGTAATGTCTATTGGGACTGACATCAAGCATCAAGCCACACACACATAGGATCCACTACAAGTCCCAAGCTACACATGTAGATGTCGATTGGGACAAATATCAAACATCAAGCTATACATGCATAAGGTCCACAACAAGTCCCAAGCCACACATGTAGATATCGACTGGGACAAATTGACTTGATGAAAGTCCAAAAGAATTTTCATACTACCTAACTTGATAAAGATTGGTCGATTGGACCTAAAGGAGATCCAAGAAAGTTTTTTTTTTTTTTATTCTACTAGGAATGATAAAAGATTCCCTATGTAGTATGAAGTTGGCAATAATAAATCAATGTAGCATGAAGATGATGACTAACTTTCATGTGATGAAATTCCATATGTGTTGTCTCGAAAGGGTGACTATCCTTCAATGTCTTCCAAGCCTTCATGTAATGTTGTATGAACCAAATTTCTAATGTCTGAGCTTCATTCGTGTAGTGTCGTATTGGCCTCTGACTTGTGTCAGACATTCTTAAGTAGTGTAGCATGCAATTTTGTTGATTAGCTTTGATTTCATGCTACAAAAGTGAGATTCAGTTGTGAGTGAATGATAGCTTATTATTTCACACTTATCTGTCTCCTTCACGTGAGAGATTGGTCCATGCATCATGCCAGCAGTCGCATATGGGCTTATGGGATCATTGGACATTGGCTGCTTGGGTTTTGTCAAATGAGTCACTCATTATTTCCATGTGGTGTGGGGCTTCATTTGTTTTGTGGGTAATAAATCATTTATTTAACTTAACTTTTTCAGCTTGGGGCAGTTGGCCTCAATTTATTTCAATTTATGTCGCTTGTGAACTTCCCTTTGTCGAGTGGACTTCTTGGATTTTGGATTCATCAGCTTTCTTGTAAGACCTCATGCTCGGTTCGACAGATTGTTGTGTGGGCTGACGTGTGGCAACTTTGAAATTGCCGAGTGAGTGGGGGCTCTCTTTACGTGTTCCACACTTGTTTCAAAAAAAAAAAATTAATTTTTTTTTTATGTCCGTGGGGGAAGGTTTCTCTCTCCCTGGAACATGTTTTTGTAATTTGTTAAATGCACCATGCTTGAGTGTCGTGTTTAGTAGCTTATGTGTGCCATGGCATTTTGTGTTTTGGAAGCTAGTGTAAGGCTTTTGTATATGGCTTTTCATTTGGAAGCTAGTGCATGGCTTTTGTATATAGCTTTTCATTTGGAAGCTAGTGCATGGCTTTTGTATATAGCTTTTCATTTGGAAGCTAGTGCATGGCTTTTGTATATAGTTTTCATTTGGAAGCTAGTGCATGGCTTTCTTGGGTGCATATATGTTTGTTCACGTGGCTATATGCCTTATTTAGTCAAATTTTGACAACTTGCATGCTTTGTGGCAGCATGTATCAAATTTTCTAGCGGCCTTCACGCTTGGAAATTTGGACGCATATTGTCGTATGACTGGATTAAACATCTGGGCCATTCGTACTATTGTAGAACAACTTGACGCACATTGCAACCTTGTCGAATGGGATAATTGGTGAAACCTTCGTGAGTGTCGTATCCTTCCATGTCGCCAAGCCAAGACATAAATCTCGTGAAGCTGATCAAGCCACTTGAGGCTAGGAGTCCTCAGATTATGTCCTAAACTTATCACTTGCAAAGAGAATACCATTGCTCCATGCGTCCAAAAATGAAGATACCACATGTGCCAATAAACACATTCTGATATTCCTTGTGGTCGTTTGACTCCAGGCAGACTGAAAAGAATTACTCCAACATTTCCTTTCACATGGAAGATGTGATTTGCCGTGATAGGTCGGCTGGAGAAATATGATGGCTTCTTTGGTGATTAAATGGATAGTCGTCTGATGGTGGATTTTCACTCGCCATATTCATGAATGCTCGTAAGAGATTGGGTTTTATAAGATAGTAGAAATGACTTGTAGTTTTATGTGACTTGCAGTCTCACGCCTTTCAGTGGCTGAAGAAAGAATTATGTTCCAAATACTATTGAAGATTAGTATTGGAGTTTTACATGGATCAATTTTCATCTTCCATTGATCGTAACTATTTTGTAGAGTGGCTGTTTATGCCACCAAAGGATCTGATGTCTGTTTGTAAGGATTGTAGACTGAGTGGTCTTTGCTTGCTATGAATCGCTAAGGCCCCACGGTGGGCGCCAAATTGTGGATGCTGGATTTCGGCCGAGGTCCACAATCAGAATTTATAGGTTGGGGGCATCAGCGATCCTGCAAAACAAAGGTAGAGTGAGCGGGAGGAGACTCCCCACCGGTGTGGTGGGTGCCGGGGGCACTCCGACGCTCAAGTCAGTAGTATGAAATGAGCAGAGAATAGGTAAATATGTGAAAGTAAGGTTTGATATTACCTAAACTTTCTCTGGATGGCCGTGAGGGCGAAGAAATTTGGTTAGGAAATATAAAGCTAAAAGAATAGAGAAGAAGAAGAAGCTTCGTAGGCTCAGTCTGAGAGCTCTCCTTATATCTTGATTTACGCTGCTATTTATAAGTGCAAATGATTGCCTTTAGCAGTTGGCAAAAACCCACTATATGCTAAGATATATTTATTTAATGATTAGAGTGGAGCAATACAATTATATTTAGGGTGAGTGGAAAATGTTTGGTAAAGATTTGGCGGATCCTTTATCCGCGAGTGGAATAAGGGTTTTCTTGGGCTTTACCTTGGGCTTTCCAGTATACAGCATTTCTGTCCATGGGCCTTATATGATATTGGGTTCGATTTGGAAAGATAATTTTACCCCTTGCCCAAATTTGGCACGTACAATTAATACTTTGTGTTCTTTAAATCTGCCTTTACTAATAGATTATTTTGTTTTCCTTAGCTTCTTCTTGTTAATTGCTAAGAGATTGCATGTATTGAGGTTTGAAAATTGTACGTGTGATTAATATTTGTAGATTAAAACCATAATCTAAGGCAGCAGGCTTAAGAAATCATATTGATTCATTATTTGATCAATTTCAATAATATATTAAACTTAAATATAGTTGAGCAAAGAGACTTGATGTTCCATGTGTCCATCTGTTGGTAAGCAGTAATATTAATTCAATCTTTTCATATCAAGTGCTAATGTCACATTCATTTTCTAGATGATTAATTTTATAATTTATAAAATTATTTCATATTATATTCTATCAAATAATGAATTTAGGTGGAATTATGCACCAACAATGATATATTTACATAATTGAACACATAAATATTTTTAAAAACAAAACAAAATTATTTTTTATTTTTAGCATTAATGTGCATAATTATGTACTGAATTATGTGCATATATCATTTTTGATTATGTATTGGCCTGGGTCCTTGGAGGACCCGTTCTTCAACAGTCCGAGCAATTTGGAGGTTTATAAGATGAAATATGATTTAAAGTTGAGTACTATCAATAATTATGATTTATCTAATATGGGCCTTAAATGAGTCTCATTTATGATCTTCTGACGGTTGATCCAACGCTAAGCATAAACTCAGTTCAACAATTGATCCTAATTCGATTCCTACCTTAGTAGCCATGCTAGAATATGTAGTTTAAGCATCGATTAATTAATCAATGCTTAATCTTAAATCGTTATTTGAGCGATTTGATCATAGCGATTTTGACCGTTTTAAATCGACATTAATTTTCGGGCGATTTTGACCTATTAATTGTCCGATTTTCGATTTTCCCAAAAACACCTTATTTCATTTTTTAATCCATTTTAATTAAAAATTGATTTTCCCAAAATTAATTTATGATTGATTACAAATGGGTTAAATAACTATTAGAATGATTATTTCATTTTTTACTCGTGTAGGGAACATATTCAGGCCTGTCCCTTATCATTTAATATTATCCATATATGAAGAGAATGATTATATCGCTGAAAAATTATTGGAATGACTTGTGCTATACGTAAGTAACATCTTTTTTTCTTCTTGATTATCAAGTTTTAAGTTTCAGCCATACAACGTCTCATTTGTAGGGACGGATCCATTAATTTAATTTAGAGAGACGGCATTATATATTTTTATCCCTATCAAAATATTTATTATTTTCTCAATATATCTTAATTAGTATTTATTAGTTCAATAAAAATCTCCATCAAAGCGCTAACCTAACAAATAAAATGGGATAAATGATAATAATTGTACTCCTATCAAATACTTATTGTCCTCATTTTTTTTTCAAGCAAACAACCCCCAATAATAATTAAATTCTATTGTGTGTGTATATATATATATATACTATTGTGTATCTGTGCCGCACGGTGTTACAGAATTATAGAGAGATTAAGATTCTGTTATTTAATTTGTTTATAATGAAATGATTTTATTCATTAATAAATGATTTTATTCATTAATTTATTTGGTAGTTTTTATTTTACATTTTTATAGAGATTCTATAATGAAATGATTCTTTATCAGCTATTATATTATAATGAAATGATCTGAGCCGCTATTAAGTCACATAAAGATAGTATTTAGATATAGGAAAAACCCACCTTAAGGCCCCTGTACTCTCAATGTTTTTTACATTACACCCCTATACTAAATTTTCTACACATTGCACCCCTGTACTCTCAATATTTTTTACATTGCACCCCTGTACTAAATTTTCTACACATTGCACCCCTGCACTCTCAAAAAATTGACATTCCACCCTTATTTTAACGGCAAGTTAACAAAGTTGAGAAATATTCTGACATCACCCACCCTTATTTCAGATTGGACCGAGCAAATTTTTTTACTTTGAAGTTATGCTGTGGCGCATAACTATATGTTAGGGCGCATAAATATTATGCTCCTTCTGATACATTCAAAAATCCAACTAATTTATTGCAAAAATTAGATCAAAACTACGATCTTGGAGTGTTATTAATGAACAACAAAAAACAAACAAAGATGCTTCATGGTTATCAGACATCATTCCTAAAGAACGACAACGAGTATTACATGTCATGCGTGCACATTTATAGCAAACACCCATTTTTTTAGCTCTTCTCTTTTTAGCATAGGTGCTTCTTCCTAAACCAGGCAGATATGACACAAATAAGGGTGGGTGATGTCAGAATATTTCTCAACTTTGTTAACTTGCCGTTAAAATAAGGGTGTAAGGTCAATTTTTTGAGAGTGCAGGGGTGCAATGTGTAGAAAATTTAGTACATGGGTGCAATGTAAAAATATTGAGAGTACATGGGTGCAATGTGTAGAAAATTTAGTACAGGGGTACAATGTAAAAAACATTGAGAGTACAGGGGCCTCAAGGTGGGTTTTTCCTTTAGATATATTATCTCTCTTAATCATAATCATCCGTTATATTCTATTTCACATACACCATTGTACTTTATAATATAAATATATATAAATTTATGACTCTTTCTAAGAAAAACCAAAAGCAATTATCGACTCATTAGGTTTGTTCGCTATTTATGATGGATATTCTTATACTGGTAACCAAAAGCTTTAATCATTTCTTATCTTTCTGAAATCTGTAGTTGCTATCTGATTGGCTGCAAAGGGTTGTGAGTCTGTGTTTCCTTCTAACATCATGCATCGTCATATTTTTTTAAAGGGTGTAATATTGAAACCCTAATATTAAAATATTATAATAGGTGATATTGTGGATAGTCGATATAGATTGGTTGGATCCAAATTCAAAGAAAATTCTGTTTTTATCATTTAGATATTATTTTAAAAACTATCTCCTAGAATTTAGGATAACTCAAGAATGTCAATAACTAGAACCGTTCCTAAATTTTTCTTGGAAACGTTGGAAATTCTGCCATCAAATCATTTGACACGATCTTAAGCGAAATAGGTAAAATTTTCGACTGCCTTAAGTTCTTACAAAAAAATATATCCCCATACTCGAACCTTAAATATGACAATAAAATTTTAAGCTTTTGCCACCAATCCACTAGCTCCCAAAAAAAAAAAAAAATATTGCGACTGAAACTAGCTAAAAAAATCCCCTTGATCTGTCCTTGTGATTCACCAAATTAATCAATTCTCGGTATCAAATTCTATAATTGAAGAAATTCAATCCAGCCTCTCTTGGTGTCATTAGTCTGAATCTTAAAACTTCAACTTCAGCAAACTCAACATCATCATGGAAGCCCGAATTTCTAATCGCTGCAGCTATAGCTTCTCCCTTGAAGTCCCCGATGGCAGCTCCCAAACCTGTAATCCCTTTCTCCTGTGGCGGAATTCAGAACAGGTGACCAGTGACGGAGCCAGGCTTTTAAATCAGCGGGGGGAAAATTTAATTTACTTTCAAATTTTGATTTTCTATCAACTGTTTTCATTTAATTTTAGATATTATGTACTGATTTAGATTGATTTTGGTGATGAAAATGTAATTTTTGGACTTTTTTTTTTCCTTTTTATATTTTATTCAAACCCAGTGATTTATGGAGACAAATAAATATTTTGATTGAAACTAAAATCAGGGTCGGTTTGACATATGGGCATTATTTTTTTTGAAACATTGGAAATCATGCCGCTAAATTATTCGATTTAGACTTAAACGGGTCCGATAAAACCCTCAACTGCTATAAATTCTTACACGAAATGCATACAATACCTAACAATCAAATTCTAAACATTTTATAACCAAACTGTTACACCCTCTATAAATTGTGGCGACAACTTGTATATTAAAGGGCCAAGCATAGGTACAATGAAGATTAAGAATGCCCAAAACAGCCCACTAGTGCATATGCTCGCTTGATGCAGATGTCCACATCCGCAACAAGCCCACGCCAACAGCCATACGACAAGCAACTTCGCAGCAGCGAAGCAGCCTGTGCGCACACACTCAGCAACTCACCAGTGAGCGTGCCACATCAACCCACTCCATGAACAGCTCCAGTGCCAACTTCAGCCCCGTACTTGCACCAGCAGGGCCCAGCACACAGCAGCATATAATGCCCTACATTCAGTGCCTAACGCAGCATTTGCGCACACGCCCATTCCTTACAAAAGCACACAGCGTGCGAGTCCCAAATATGCAGCACACGCTGATCATCAGCCTCCAAGGCAGCAGCTATAACGCCCAAATCAGCCCCTCACTGGCCCCGCAACAAGACCCTCACAGCCCCACCACCACAAAGTCCTACAATTGTGCACCTCTTTTGGCCTCAAATAGCCCTTATTGGCTTAAGGAAAGGGCCCACAACAGCCCCTCATGGGCGGCGCTATAGCAGTAAGGAATCCATGTTGAACAAGGTTACCTTGGTCAACAAGAAAACCTTGTTCCTTCAAGTTTAAGGAACCATAAGGAGGCCTATTAGGATTAGGAGTCAAAGACTCAATCCTAATGCGTGTGGGGGGCCCTAATTTTGCACTCCAGAAGGGCTTGCAACACTCTCAATGGTTTCCACATATCTAACGGACTGAATTTACCACCACATGCGTTGATTCCACCACAATGCCCTTCATAAGAATCTGTCAATTTTCAGAGGGATTTTAAGCAACAATAAGGAACTCCACCAGTTTGAGTGACAGTCACAGTTCTAAACGAGCAATCTTACATCATCACTAAATGGACAAGAAAGCGAGGCAAAAAAAAACCTTGGTTGAGCAGGGTCAAAGCCATTGAAGCAAAATATCTGCTCAATAACTTCTATACAGAAACCTCTGCAATACCATAAGAAGAAAAAGTTAATATTCCCATTCATCACTTGAGTGACTAAATCCATAGGTAAAAAAATTTCTACAAACTATTATTAGATATACTGTATGAAGTACAGAAAGTACTTGTAAACACGAAAACACTATAACATGCCTCATTGTATTCACATGATACTCTGACCATCTATCTACAAAAGGGTAACTACATGAGAACTGTAAATATATAGCATATTTCAAAATTTGTTTAAGATAAGATTGTATTCTTCTGTCTCTTTTACTTTGATCTTCAACGGATGCGGTTTAAATGAGCAAATGGTTCAGGGTTTGCTTTAGGCACAGGTTTTGCCGCTTCAGGGGTCCCAAACACATTCCAGAATCGTAGAGTCTCATCTCCAGCTGCAGATGCTACTGTGTATCCATCTGGGCTCTGAAAAACAAATTTGACAGCACCCAACAGATGAAATTATTAGAATATGAACCAGACCATGCACATCTAAAAAAAACATCAATCTTAAAGATCACATTCATGATTTAATCAAATAAGCTTACACACCCGAGCCGTGAACAAAACTCTAGAGGTATGACCTGTGAGCTCAGCCATCTTCACCATTGATGGATATTTCCAAAGAGTGAGCTGATTGTGTGTAAATCCATGAGAGCTCAGCAATTCACGCTCATGTTTGCTCCATAGAAGAGAGCAAACCTGAGAGCCAGTATTCAGTGAATTCAAGCAAGCGCCGGTGTGGGTGTTCCAAAACTTAATGCATTGATCACCCCCACCTCCGCCAGAAGCCAGCAAATTGCTCTGAAATGGACACCAAGCAAGGGCTTTTACCGCAGCACTATGGTCTTCTAGTCTGTGAAGCCATTGTGTTGGTGAATTTGAAGAGGCCATGGATCTATCCCATATGAAAAGGAGATTATCATTTCCCCCACTTGCTAGTTGCTGGCCTGAGGCTGACCATTTGAGTCCACAAACCTCTTGCTGGTGTCCCCGGTAGGTTTCAACGATGTGCTCTCTCACTCTCACATCATTGTTAATAATCTTCCCATCCATTCCTCCAGTGGTAAGTATGTGATTGTTCCAAGCCAGCGAATCCACTCTTGATCGATGACAACCTCTCAATGTTCTTAGCTGCAAAAAATAAAAAATACAACAAAAAATCAAAACCACGGTTTTAGAAGATTTTGGTCCACAACTATTTCAGCAAATCAGATGCATTTACAAACCTGTCGAGTTGCAGTAGAATCCCATATCTGGACATGGGAATTGTTCAAGCCAATAGCTATGTGCCGCCCATCAGGAGCCCAACTAACACTCGTAACTGGACCATCTTCATCATCAATGGTCACAAGTTCAGAGGTAGAACCATTTGAGGCATCCCAGAGATACACTGTGGTACTGAGAGCAATGGCAAGCACATTGCTGCTACCCCAATCTAGCAAATTCAGGTAGAAATCATCCACAAGCTCAGGGGCATCCAATGTCCTCTCAGAAGACTGTAGAAAAAGCAAATGCAGAAATATTAGTACAGAATCAGACATAAAATTCAAGGCATAACAAAAAAAGCAAACATTGCAGCCAAACCAATCAATGGTCTCCCATAACTCAATAAACTTATTATAAACATTATGACTTCTCATACAAAGTAGATGAGCCAATCATGGCTTCTCATCCGTGACGGAGCCAAATAGAGGTGAGTTGGGGGCAGTCACCCCGCTCAACTTGAAATTCTGTTAAAAAGTCTCCTCTATTAATGAAGTCTAGTTTGTTATTGAGATAAATTTGATTTGCACCACTAAAATGATGAGTATCTAACACTTTTGTGAAAATCAAAATTCACCCACTAAATCAAAATTATGAGTACACCACTGCTTCTCATACAAGACAGATTAGACAGAAATTAAATATATTGACTGAAAATACAAAATCAAACCACAGCTCTCAAGCATGTCTATAATACATATCTCGAATCAGTACAACTTATCGATTGAACTTCAAAGTATCTATAATTTTGGTTTCAATCATTTACTCATAAACACATAACCTAAACAAATCCCAAACGACAGCTCTAATAATTATATACATATATTTCTAAATTTAATCATCTAATACATCAGCATGAACTTCAAATGTATCTATAATTTTGGTTTCAATCATTTACTCATCAAACTAGGTTATCTACCACAAAAGGAAAAAAAATAATAATCAAAATATATAACACTAGGATAAACACATAACCTAAAAAAATCCCAAAAGACAGCTCTAATAATTATATACATATATTTCTAAATTTAATCATCTAATACATCAGCATGAACACATACCTGAGGAATGTGTCTCCTGGCCTTGGCAGGATTGGACAGCTGAACAGAAGGCGAAAATAACTCCTTTGGAATCGGATCAACCATAGTAGGTGGCTTGTTCTTGAAAGCCAAGATTCGGGTCCGGTTCATGTTGAAGGCTTCTGCCAATTTCTTCTGGTAAGCCTCACTTGATGGCGAGCACGCCGCAGCTGGATTCTCTTTCCCCTTCTTCCCTTCTGTCAGCATATAGTGAGCATAATCGAAGTCCATTGCTGACCTGTTAGGTATAAATCTGTCCAACTGCGGATGATAACAATCAAAATTAAATCCGAAACTAAAAATTTTGGAATTAAATTCAAGAATCGGGCGCAAATATATCAAATCAACAAAGGAAAACAGAGATATTATTGAGAAATGATGTGAATTTTCTTACATTTTCTCCAGAGCCTTTTCTCTGACGAAACCGTTCTTGAAGAGGGCTTGATTGAATCTTGTTACATCCTGCATCCATAACTTTCTAACAAAGCAAATAAAAGATATAAAAATTGAAAATTGAAAACGAGAAAGCTAGAAGAAACCAAGCCTGCATAAACACACAGATTTAGAAACAGCAGAATCAATTCAGCAAAAAATAATAATAATAATCAGACTAAATAAAAGCGCGATCTGAAAAGAAATTAAAAGGGCTTCGTATTCTTCTTGTTATCGTTTTTGGGTTATTGTTGCTTCTTGATGAGAAATGGCGTTGATTAATGATTACAATCTTTGATTGCTAGGGTTTCTGTTTCATCTGCCCAAGAAGTATTTTTTTTTTCAGGTTTTTGAAGAGGTTCAATACTTCAATTGTTACCTAGCCGTTGTATCTCTAGGTATTGACAGAAATACCCCTAACGAATTTCCAGTTTTAACAAGATTATTTGGGGTGTAGTAGTAATTTAAGTTTTGAAACTTGCCGACTTACTGACTTGCCCAACGGGATACACAATCCGCCAGCTGTTTGGAAAATGTGTACCATATAATTACTACGAGTCTTGGATATACATAAAGACAAAATTAAAAAGGGAAATTATCATTTGTTCATTTAAAAATAATTTGATATTTGAAAAAATAATTAATTTTGCGAAAATGATATATGTATCTTCAAATATTTTTTTTGAAAAGGAAAACATATACTTTCATAGAAAATCAAATGTTTAACAATAATTGATGTCTGTGGGATAATCTCCCACCCAGACTACAGTATCAGAAAAATTAACAGCAACTTTTGCTAAATAGGGAGCTATAGTATTGCATTCTCTGCAAATATGAGACACGACCACATGTTGATAGTTTCTCATAAGCTACAAAATTTCTTGAATTGTCCATGCTATCTTCAGAAGGCTATCGTATTTCCTCAAGACTAAATTAGTCACCTGCAGCGAGTTCGTCTCCACCAATAGCGGCAGAAAAGCTTCGTTCATAGCATTTTGCAAACCGAAAAGCATGACCTCCGCTTCGAGCATTGCTATGTCCTGATAGAGCTTAGAATTCCTCATGCCCACCATCATTACTTTTCATTCTGCTTCTTTAACCACATCTCCTAAGCCGACCATATTGAGTTGTCTATGAGTTGAGGCATCCACATTGAGTTTGTACCACCCCTCAGGCGGAGCTTTCCAATGAGCCTTTCTAGGATTTTCGCCTAAAAACCTCTATTACATGGCATCCCCAATCAGCTGTTTGAACGATTCCACTGTAGCTTCAGCTCTGGCATTAACCACCTCATGGCTAATCGGTTTTCCCTGCATGACAACTGAATTCATTGCTGCCCAAATTGACCAGCATGTAGCCACCACCCGTTCCAATTCATCATTGTTTCCCTCTGCAACCTCCATCAATAACCCCAACACATCCCGTGAATTGCCCTCCAGTAGTTCCTCACGAGACCAGAAAGCTTCCAAACCTGCTTTTCCCACTTACATGAGAATAAAGCGTGAGAAACATCCTCTTCTAATCTCCCACACCTCTGACACAATAAATAATGTGTTATTTTTCTTTTCCCCAAATTGGTTACAGTAGGGAGCATATTTTGAGCAGCTCTCCACATGAATATCTTCACCTTCTATGGCAAGTTGAGTTTCCATATGACATTCCACTGATTCTTAATTGTTTCCGAGCTAGAAGGATTTTCTGAGTGCTTCATTCTAAAAGCTACATGGTATCCACTTTTAACCAAGTATTCTCTTTTGTTGTCATAGTTTCAACACATCTTATCCTTCTGTGGCTTTCTTGGTAAGGGAATGTTATGGATAATTTCCACATCTTCTTTGTCGAAACTGGCTCGCAGTAGCTCCATATTCCATTGCTGATTTTCGGTAATTAACTATGCCACCGCATAATCCTCATTTAGCCTACGAGGCGATATAGGCTTGAAAGTTCTTGGTCTTGGAATCCAACTGCTGGAATAAATTTTAATGTTATGCTCGTTGCCAACTCTCTATCTTGAACCTTGTTGTATCACCCTTCTTCCCCATATAATACTTCTCCAAACATATGGCGGATTTGAACCTGCTCTAGCATAAAAAAAAAACCAGAATTTTTGAAATATCTTGCTTTTAGAACTCTTGCCACCAATGAATTAGGTTGTTGCATAATTCGCCAGCTTTGTTTTGCTATCATAGCATGGTTGAAACAAGAGATATCCCTGAAGCCAATTCCCTTTCTATTCTTGGCTGGGCACATAATACTTCATTTCCTCCAATGAATGCCTTTCTTCTCTTCTGTTGAACCCCACCAGAACCTGGCCACCTCAGCTTGAATATCATCACACAACCCTTGGGGGATTTTGAAAACACTCATAGCATAAGTCAGGACAGCTTGAGCCACAACCTTTATAAGCACTGCTTTGCCCCTACTCGAAAATAGCTTACTCTGCCAACTTGAGATCTTTTTAATCACCATGATCTTGATATCATTGAAAAAAGATTTTTTCCTCCTACCAATCATGGATGGCAGGCCCAAATATTTTTCGTGTCTAGCCACCACATCAAAGTTTAAGATATTCTTTACCTCGGCTACTTGATGTTCTGATACGTTCCCACTGAAGAACATGGATGATTTCTTATAATTGAATATATGTCCCGAAGTAATGGCATATGCATCAAGGATAGACTTTAATCTTATACATTCTTGCACATCCGCTCTTACAAATAATAAGATGTCATTAGCAAAGAGAAGATGGGAAATATGAAGGTTTTTGTTGAACTGCAGCCCCCGAGTCATCCTTTTCTCTTCGGACTGAATCAACAGATTAGATTAACCATATGCACAAAGAAGGAAGAGATACGACGATAGTGGGCATCCTTGCCTTAACCTCATTTGAGGCCTTACCATGCCATTGGCCTGTCCATTTATCATAACCGAGATAGAAGAGATAAAGATACAGTTCATCACAAGATCAATCCATCTTTTGGAGAAACCCATCACATTCATAACTTCCTGCAAAAAAACCCCACTCCACCCTATCATATGCCTTGCTAATATCCATCTTTAAAGCACCCAACCCTGTCTTTTTCCCTTTGCAGTTCTAATTTTGTGCAGGCATTCATACCCAATTATCACATTATCAGTAATAAGCCTTTGTGGGATAAACGCACTTTGATTGGGAGCAATCAACAGATGCAAGCAAGTCTTAAGCCTATTAGCTATTATTTTCGCGACAAGTCTATATATCACGTTACAAAAGCTTATAGGTCTAAAATCCCCATCTCTACTCGATTTTTCCACCTTTGGGATAAGAACTATGTATGTGTGGTTAAGAGCAGAAAGATCATCTTTATGATTCAGAACATGCATGCATGTATGGAGCACACCTTGCTTAACTTCTTCCCAATATTTTTGGAAAAAAACTGCTGGGAGTCCATCTGGTCCATGAGCTTTTGTAGGACACATCTGAGCTAACGCACTTGTGATCTCATCCTCCGAGAAAGGCCTGTCCAAGAGTAAATTCATCTCATCTGTAATTTTCCTATTCATTCCCTGCAACACAGCACCCATTTGCTCGTGGCTTGGTCTGGTAGATGTAAAAAAATTTGAGAAGTACGCTCATAACTGCTTCTCCAGCCCTTCGTCATTATCAATCCAAGCTCCATCTTTATCGTACACTCCTACTATCTTATTTTTCCTTCTTCTCGCAGATGCCTTAACATGGAAATTTTTTATGTTTTTATTGCCTACTTTCAGCCAATCAGCCCTCGATCTTTGTTTCCATCGGATCTCTTCATCAATCAGAAACCCGTCAATTTGTCCTTCAATTTTCCTAATTTTGTGCCCATAAGCTAAGTGTCTTCCCTCTTGCTTACAATGGGTCAAATCCCTCATCAATTTGAGAAGTTTTTTTTCCTATTCCCAAATTCCTCCCTGCTCTAACTCCTGAGTTTGGCTAAGGTTGCTCATGCTATTTTTTTGAAATCATATTCCGGATTCACACTTCCTCTGTCAATCCCCTGACACCATTTCTGCTTGATTATCTCCTTACATTCTGGATACGCACTCCACATATCCTCGTAATATATTCTTTGACCTCCCCTCTGTACATCCTGCCTCACTTCTTGACTCTCGGCTATCACTAATTTCACCGGGCTATGGTCAGATATCCAAGCATCTATGTTTGTGGCTGTTGATTCTTTAAAATCACCCATTCATTGCTTATTACATAGAAATCTGTCTAGCCTTTCTTCAACAAGTCCTTCCCCAAAATGTCTATTTGACCACGTGAAGGGATATCATTCACAACCCATATCTTCTAACCCGCAATCAGCCAGTGATATGTTAAAATTAGTCATAGATCTAACATCCCCTGCATGCATCCCCGCATTTTCTCCTTCCTATAAAATTTCATTGAAATCCCCGAAACATATCCAAGGTAGGGATGTGAAGCTTGCTAGTCTCCTCATAAGGGTCCACGTGTGGCACTTTTGGGTTTTCTCCGGGTGGTCGTAGATTCTGGTACACCTCCATAATTTCATATTCTCAAAATGCACAGTGGCGTCAATATGGTGCTTACTGTAAGACTAAACATCCACATTTGTCTCTCCCTTCCATAGCAGCGCTAAACCCTCACTGTACCCCTTACTATCCACTGCCAAACAATGATCGAACATGAGTCTTTTTCCAACATCACACATCTGCACAGTTGAAGCCTTAGTTTCGCACAAGAATAATAGATTAGGCTTATGCAGCTGGAGGATTTTCTTAATTGCCCGGAACATCCTAGGGTTCTTCAAACCTCTGATGTTCCAGCTCATAACATTCATAAATCCTGGCGGGGCTGGGATCCAGCCACCGCCGCTTCAACGCCTGAGTAACACTCATCTGTTCGCACATTCTCGTCACTTTCATCATTTTTTCCTCTGAATATAGCACTTCTAAGTTACTGCTTATCTTTGTAGATATGATTTCCACTTTGGATTTCTTCTCTGGTTTTGATCTTACAAGGTCACTGCCTGGCCTTTTGATTAGAAGTGATCCTCTGGTTTCCACATCTTTCATTGCAGACTCACGTGCTTGTAGTTTCCACTTTTTTCTTTTGAAAGGCTGGGCTTTTCTAGTCAGCCCATTGTCTGTGCCTTCAACATCTATGCTATTGGGCTCCACTTCAGCCTCACATAAAAGCCCACAATAAACATCCATACTCCCTATAATATCACCCTGTTGGGCCCTTCTATTTTCTTTCTCGATAGTACATTTTCCCACCTCTTTACTGCTTCACTGCTCTTCATACTCTTTGTCAGCTAAAAGCTACTGCATCTTGGAAGCCCCATCCAACTGTTCCATATCACTTTCCTTAAAACCTACATCTCTGACATTCGTCCCATCCACGTGTCTCGGTCATATAGGTTCATTCTCAGTTCTGACTGTGTATCCCATCCGGACTTGCTATCACCTCCTCTCCATTCTCTCTGGATCAACACTCCATTGCCAACCTCACGATTGGCTCATCATCTGAATTGTTTCTGCCACTCCTCTCTCTTTTTTGGTTTCTGCTAGGTCGAAATTTGTCCGGCAAAAAAATGGCTCTCATCCATGCTCCAAAACCAGAGGTTTCCACAGCTCCCCCTTATACATCTCACATTCCCTACACTGGTGCCCAATACTAGACCCGGCTAAGGTTCCGGTTCGGAATCGAAACCAAACCGAAACCTGACCGGTTCGGTTAGGGTTCTTACCCTGACCGAACCAGTTGGAACCGCTGGAATTGTAAGGTTCCGGTTGGAACCGTAAGATTTCTCTTGGAACCGTAAAGTTTAAATCTCAATTTTTTTAGTCAATTAATGTTTGCATCTCATTTTTTTTTAAAAAAAAAAAAAAAAAAACCGAACCGAACCATGACCACCTCTACCCATTACATCCATCTTTCATATTGAAGTGGCATTATGATATCCTCTTCATCTCCTCTTTTCTAACATTAACATTTTTTTTCAGCGGTTTGGTTATGTCTATCGATATTCTTACTCTAATATACCTTCCAAAACAATGTCCCTGCTCATCCGTTGAAACCTATTCGACAGCTCCCACCTTACTCATCAGCTCTGCATTGATGTCCTTATCCATATACATAATAGGCACGTTATGTACTTGAACCCATAATGATGCATGAGTAAATGGCTGCTTAGTAAGGTTTCCAATACCAGTCGGCTCAACCAGCACCATTATAGTCCTATCAAAGTGCGATGGTCCCCTCGCAACACCTTTCTTTTGTCTGCCTCATAAGCGAATTTGAACATGAATATATTCCCTCCCAAACTCTCTATTTTAACTTCCTTTAATGTGCTCCAAGCTTGTGTCATGGCTGCTTTGAGTCCCTCTATATTAATTCCTCTAAAGAGAAGAACCTTCCCCACTAGGCATCCTGCCACGATTCTTTCCATCGTCTCCCTCATCTTCTTTATAAACACTACTTTGTTTTCTGTATCCTCGCGTAAAGAGATTTGATTGCATTTCCTTACCAATTCCCCTGTGTCCATCTCACAGCCTTTCAACTCCCCCGCAGCTAAAATCGATATAACTGAAAAAAAAAATACACCAGTGAAGAACCAGTGACAAAAAGCGAGCCATGAAGAATACTCGATAAAAAACTTCCATTCCAAAGCCTTTTACCAAGAAAATGACCCTTTAGAAAGAAGACGATTGATTCCCCTCCAGTTTAAAGTAGTGGAAAAAGCACATGCTAAACCTCAGTATCTTCAAAGATTTTTAAAAAAATATTTATCACTAAAAGTTCTTAAAAAATTTGGATATTTTTTGAATATTCGCTCAAATTTTGGGTGGATATATAATAAAACTTCTTAAATTTTAAATGGTAATTGATAATTTTTAATAAATTTGGGTGCATATGTGACATTGTCTCAAAATCATGTATTTTTTTTCGAACATTAGATAATTTTCGGATTGATAGATGATAATTTCCCCATTAAAAATTAAAGTTGCTTTTATACTAATTTTAGAAATGCTTATTTATTGATATTCTAATTTTTCTATTTATACTAAATACATGAAATTGAATCATTTCTACTAATATAATATATTTGCACATATTTGATCCATGAGCAATCCTTTGGTAAAGTTATATTAAAAATATTTGATTAATTTATAGTTTCAATTCTGTTTACGAGATATTAAAAAATTACATTGCACATTTATTGCGCTAAATAATATGAACAAACTTGTTGATTGTATCATTTCTAATAATATAATAATAACTCTGTATATATAGATTTGATGGTGTAAGGTTCGGGATCTCACATTGAGGTACTAGATTTGAATGCATGGAGTACATTTCTTGTAAGAGCCGGGGACAGTCGGAAATTTTACCTGCTTCACTTAAATCCAAAATTAGTGATTTGGCGACGGGATTTCTAATAATTTCAAAAATATATATATTGACAGTAATAATTTATACTAACAAAATCAATATTAGACAGATAGCCAAAATAAATTCAGATAGAATTACAAAATAACATCAAAAGAATTATCGAACATACAACATACACTCAAATTCTTACAATATCTCTAACAAACTAATTTTAATGATTCACACCAAACGTCATTAGTCTAAAACAGAGTATAAAACATATTATTATATTCCAGGTGATTGATAAATAAAACCAACTTTATAATTAAATAAACCAATACTATTAAAATAAAAATGACAATCTTTTATGAAAATATCATCAATAATATATCACTCACTATATCTCAATATCAATATTATTTTTATATCGTATCTAAATGACTGATTTATGATTATATATATATATATATATATATATATAACGAATTCTGTGTAATGATTTAATTAACCACATTTGACCAGTTGGTCATGATACTACGCCTCAAAATATAACCACCTTTGTTCTATTAACAAATAAATTAATTCGTCCATAATGATATAATTTGATGGTAAATGATTTAAAATTTAATTATCAGGTCTTGAATTCGAATTTAATGAATGTTTTTTTTTTTAATATATAAAAATCTAAGGTATTCGAATATTTTATTTACTTCGGTTAAGTGTGAATTTGGTGATTTAACGGTCGATTTTCAACATTATAAAACAAAAACAAATAAATTAATTAATTAAAAAATCGAGCGCACCCACGTTTTATTTCACTTATTATTTTATTAGTGGTTGAGTTGTAAGCTCCGCGACACTACATTGTAGCAACTCATCTCAATCTCGCTAATTAATCAATCATTTTCAAGAGATAATAACATCAAGACTCCTATATTTTTGTTATTTATCAAGTAAGTTATAGTATTTCCATTTGTAGCAAATATGTTTTAAAGACCTAATTGCCTTATTGGGATTATGTGTTCATTTTAATAATAAAATAGCAAGGGACCTCAGAGAGATAATTAGTGGATACATTATGTTATATAATTAGATAAAATATTCAAC
>SKCR01010728.1:0-22196 GCA_019454045.1 Zanthoxylum bungeanum
CTCTCCAAAAGTTTACTCATCGTTCACAATGAACCTTCCCCAACTTTCGGGTGGAGACTATAAGATCAAATCTTTGGTAGTCTCGGCCACGTAGGTAATGCCCAACTACCTAGCTGATGGAAGTCAGCAATCATATGTGACACCTAGTGCTCGACAGATGTACCCTCTGACATACACGAGCGAAATAACTTCTTTTGCAATTTGTACTTCTAAGATCTAAGAATAGATCTATGAAGATCCTTTAATTTCAATATCATACTATAAGGATCTAATCCTTAATTCTGACGATGGAATTAAAGTGTCATTACATCTAGCATAAAGGATTGAGCACTAAAGTTATCATCACATGAATCTTCCAAAGATCATGTTCTACTATTTGCTTAACTCCGGGCTTAGGCCCGAGATGTAATTCTATCAAATAGAATGACTTCTTAGTTCCCAGGACTATCCTGAGGTTTTATTCCCAATTTGAAAATTAAAGCCGTTTAAAGACATTTTTACCCAGGTTTATGTTGTAAACGCTAATCTTTCATTTATCTTGATTGCTATAGTCTTAGATTCTAAATCTAATTTAATTTGTATTCAATACTAATTCTTATTTAATTCTAAATTAAATAATTACACTTTTTAATGAGCCTTTTGCGACTTAGATTCTAAATCTAATCATTACGGGTCTCAAAGCCCAATTAACATCCAATGTCAATTTAATTAAAGTCCAATGGGCTTTCAATTAATTTATAAGGCATAGACTTTGGTAACCAAAGCCCAATAAGGAATCACCATTTGCCTAAAATCAATTTAGGCCCAATTAAAATTTTAAAGGCCCATTTTATTATATTTGGACTTTATGGAAATTGTTTTAAGCCCAATTGGATCCAACCAATTAACCTAAACCAAACTTGGCCCAACCAAGCCCATTAAGCCCAAATACAACATTTCAAGCCCAATTGCAAATTTAGCCGAACTAATTAAATTATAAAATTCCAAATTTCACAATTTAATTAACTAAAGTGTATTAGCCATAATTAATCAGTCAAATTAACATTTCCAAAATATCAATTTACTTTATTAATCATGCTAATCATCATCAACACATGTCCAACATTATTGAATAAAAAAATCAATTCATTTCCATGCTATATAGCTCACGGCAATTTGGGGTTTTTCAAAATTGATTTCGATTTCAATCCAATTAAATCTCAAATTAATTTATCCCACGTCTTCCAACTCATCCAATGATCAAAAAATAAAATTACCATGACTTTAGGACATCATCAACTTTTGGCCAAGCCAAAGATTTTGGGGAAAAATTATCCAATTCAATTTTCATCAAATTGATCATGCATAACTCTAAGTTATCATCATTCAAGCATACTCAATCAATCAATTTCATCAAATCATGCTCAAATCAATTTTACCGTAATTTTACCCTAATTCAATTTCATGCTTAATCAAGGCTCTGATACCATTGTTGACTTTTCTAGGTCTTCCCAAGATCAAATTAAGCGATGAAAAGTGCGAATACAACAAAGTAAAATTACGGAAATACTCACTTTGATCGACTTTTGGATGCGATGAACAAAAAAATTTTGCTCCATCGATGAAGCTCTCGGCCATGCCCCTTTTGTGCTCCTTGTTTCGGTCAAGCCCTCCATGTGTGCTCCAAGATCCAAGCTTTGTGAATGGATTCCAAGCTCATGAATGGGTTTCCCTATCACCTTTGTTTGACCCATTGGATGTGCTAGCATCTTGGAAATTTTGCCACAAAATTTCCCTTTGCCTTCTTATTGTTCTCGACCAAGCCAAGAACATTTGAGAGAAAATGGCCCAAGGCCGTGAGAGGGAGAGAGGAAAGAGAAATGTGTTGTGTGAGTTGATGCAAAAGAAAGTCATATACCAAAAATAAAATAAATGGTAAAAGTCAATCATTCCATCACACAAATGTATTGCACAAGCAACCATCAAATCCCATCAACTTCCATCAACCAAAGTGAGGTAAAAGACAAGTGATGTGACTTGATGTGACAAGTGGACCCCACTTGATTCAAAACGCGAGTGGGCCCGCAACACATCCCGGGCTCGGGTTCGCTAATTACGAATTAACGAATTTTCCGTTGCGACGTAATTAAATCAAATTTAATTAAATAATTATGCCTAGCAAAATTACTATTCACATCGCTAGCGAATTAATTTTAAATTAACTCGTTCGCCAGAAATTAAAATCTAATTTTAATTCCGCGTCGAAATCTAATTTCGCATAATATATCGAATATATTATTTTATCGATTAATTCCAAATTAATTGTTATCTCTCTTTAAATAATATTTTATTCCAGATAAAATATATCCCTAATTAATCCTAGATTAATTTTCTTTCTCTAATAATTAATCCCAGATTAATTATGTGCGAGTCATACGTTATCGGTGAATCTTCGGGAAGTGACCCATGAGATCCCTGGATATGTTGGTAGTAAATCCGGTCGTCGGAATATCCGAACACGTACGTACCTAGTACTACGTTTTTACCAATTTACAAGACATGGTTGGCTTCTAGAAAAGCACCGTGCCTACCCAATTCTCCAGAAATATTCTTAAAGGAATATGTGATCTATATCAGGCGTAGTATACGTAGTATTGCGTATTGCGATCCAGTATTTGATGTCACGTGCTAGGCATAGGGCTGGAATTGTGTCTGCCCCATACGAAGCACATATCGGATCTCTGGTAACTAGTCTCTATAATCGGATAATCATGACCTAGTCATATTATCCCGATGACTGCAGTACTAAAGAGTACTAGTTCCGTATTCTATGTGACCATCATCTCCATATGACTGGAGTGATACTTCCATCTTGAAATCACACCCAATACACTACGATTCTCAATATACCCAGAAGAGGCGTACACATAACCGGTTAAAGCCATGGACGTCCAAAACCAAAGTATATTGATTGTCGCAAGTATTAACAGTACAAGTCTCAGGTTAAGACCAAATACACCTACCCTGATTCGGACTTCCATAGACACAAAGTCATACTACCAATAGAATTTCCAGGGGTCTAACCAGAGCGAAGCTGTTTCCGTACCATCGGTAAACACAACCTCCTATTACACTTGCATAAGTATCCAATACTTAAATATATGAGAACTATGCCGTTATGCTCCCCCACAACGCGCACAAGTGCAATACTAGTCTATTCCGCATTATCGATGTCTAATCTCGATAATACTCTGACTATGGATGTTTTAATGATTAAACCTTCATAGATTGATAATGTCTCATATCTTATCAATCTGGAACTAATCATATGGACTTTTATCATTTACATATCCCGGTAATCCAATTACAAATGATAAAAGAGTAATTTCATTTGTCACATAGTTAATTTGTACAACAACACAATGTTGATGCAATGGGTCATAATTGTCTAACACCTGAAAGTAGGGTCGAAGCTTCCTTGCATCTGTTATGAAAGCTAACACTAATTTCTCTATAATAAGGTAGCGTGACTCTGTACCCAGCAGTGTTTTACACACATAATAGACTGGGAGTTGTGTACCCTCCTCTTATCTGATCCGGACTGCACTGACTGCTTGTTCTAAAACTCCCAGGTAGAGAAAAAGCCTCTCACTATCGAGTGGTTTTGACAACAGAGGTGGGGAGGTAAGATATCGTTTGAGTCCTTCCAAAGCTTCTTCACAGGCTAGGGTCCATTCGAAGTACTTTGTTTTCTTTAGGGCTGAGAATAACATAAAGCTTTTTTCCGTAGACTTGGAGATGAACCTATTAAGTGCTAAAATCCTTCCTGCTAGTCGCATGACATCCTTTGGGCTGGAAGGTGAGTGGATTTCAAGGATAGACTTGATCTTTTATGGATTCGCTTCAATTCCACGTCGAGTGACAACGTACCCTAAGAATTTCCCTAAGAACACCAAATGTGCACTTAGTGAGGTTCAACTTCATCCCATACTTGTCTATTATGTTAAAGTCTTCTTCCAAGTACCCTAGATGTTCCTCAGATTTTGAAGATTTCACCAGCATGTCGTCTATGTATACCTCCATAGTTTTTCCAATTTGCTTTGAGAACATCTTATTGACCAGTCGTTGATATCTGGCTCTGATATTTTTGAGGCCGAATGGCAAAACCATGTAACAATATTGCCTCGGTTGGTGACAAAGGCAATATTCTCTTGGTCGCCCGGATGCATGAGGATTTGATTGTAGCCAGAATACTCATCCATGAAGCTCAATAACTCATGTCTAACTGTAGCGTCGACCATCAAATCAATGTGAGGAAGAGGGAATGAATCTTTTGGACAAGCTTTGTTCAAATCCGTAAAGTCGATGCAAACTTGCCATTTTCTATTCTTCTTTCGGACTACCACCACGTTGGCCACCACTATGGAACTAAACTTCCATGATAGCACCATTCTGTACAATTTTTGAATTTCCTATCATGATTTGATTCCTTTCTCTGGGGTAACTTTCTTTTCTTCTTTCTGACTGGAGGGGGTCTGGATGTTGGAGTTGAATCAAGTCCACAAGATCACAAACAATGCATAAAAATCACATATGAACACATCAAAGGAGATGGCGGAATCAACTCACATTGAATTCGGTTTTGATGTTTGAAGAACAGGTGCGATTTTTGAGCTCCCTCCAAGCTCGGCAATGGCTTCCTTGACAGTGGGGCTGCTTCGGTTTTGGACTTCTTTGCTTCTCCAAAAATCTGGCCATGATGGTCTCCATGAAGCTCAAAGCTTCAAGCTCCAAAATAAATCCAAGCACATGAATTCGTTTCCCTATCACCTAAGTATGCTCAAGGTGTGCTAGCACTTGATTTTTGCCACAAAAATCATTATCTTGCTTCTCCATTTTCGGCAGAAAACAGAACAAGAAGGAGAGGAAAAACGGTCCAAGACCGAGAGAGAAGATAGAAGGTTTTTGGCTCCATTTTGTGTGAAACAGTGAAGACCAAAAAAAAAGTCAGTAAGTGTCACGTGAATGGTCTCTAAATTAGGCCAAAAAACCGTGAACAATGATAGGTCCAAGAGAGAGAGAATGATTTTTATATACATATATCTTTATTCCATTTACCAAGTAAATGAATAAAATATATATACAAAAGTCCTATCAACTTTCAAACAATCACCTTTCTATATACACATCATGTCACTTTAATAAAGTGACAACATGTCATATCACATCACTCAAAGTGACAATTGATTTGACGCATGATGTGACAAACGATTGACGCTTGATGTGACTCGCGTGCCGCTTCGAATTCGAAATGCGAACGCGCTCGCAATCACTCTCGGGCTCGGGTTCGCTAATTCCAAATTAACGAATTTTCCGTCGCGTCGTAATTAAATGATTACGCCTAGCGAATTCACTATTCACGTCGCTAACGAATTAATTCTAAATTAATTCGTTCGCCCGAATTAAAATCTAATTTTAATTCCGCGTCGAAATCCAATTTCGATTAATATATCGAATATATTAATTTTATCGATTAATTCCAAATTAATCGTTCTCTCTCTTTAATTAATATTTTATCCCAGATAAAATATCTCCGCAAATAATCCCAGATTAATTTTCTCTCTCTTCTAATTAATCCCAGATTAATTCTATCTCTCTCTTCTAATTAATCCCAGATTAATCAAAGTGCGAGTCATACGTCATCGGTGAATCTTCAGGAAGCGACCCATGAGATCTCCGGATATGTTGGCAGTAAATACGATCGTCGGACTGTCCGAACACGTAAGTACCTCGTACTACGTTTATATCGATTTACAAGACAAGGTTGGCTTCTAGCAAAGCGCCATGCCTACCCAATTCTCCAGAAATATTCTTACAGGAATATATAGATCTGTATCAAGCGTAGTATACCGTAGTATTGTGTATATCGGCCCAGTATCGGATAATCACGTGCTAGGGCTGGGGGTGGATAAGTGTCTCCCCCGTCCGAAACACATATCGGATGTCTGGTAACATAGTCTCTATAATCGGATATACATGACCTGGTCACAATATCCCGATTGGTTGCGCAACACTCAAGAGCACTAGTACCGTATCCTGCGTGACATCATCTCCAAATGACTGAAGTGACACTTCCATCTTGACATCACACCCAATACACTACGACTCTCTGATAAACCCAGAAGTGGTGTACTCAGAACCTTTTAAAGTCCCCTACCACCAAGACCAAAGTCTATCGATTATCGTAAGTATTAGCGATGTAAGTCTCAGGTTAAGACTATACACACCTACCTTGATTTCGGCCTCCCATAGACACATAGTCATAATACCAATGGGATTCCGAGGGGTCTATCCAGAGCGAAGCTGTTTCCCGTACCATCGGTGAAACGACCTCCTATCGCACTTGCATAAGTATCCAATACTTATATATGAGAACTATGCCGTTGTGCCCTCACAAACGCGCACAAGTGCAATACTACTAGCCTATTCCGCATTATCGATGTCCAGTCTCGATAATACTACGGCTAGGGATATTTAATGATTAATCCTTAGTGGACTGATACTGTCTCATATCATCTCAATCCAGGACTAATCATATGGACCTCTCTTCATTTATATATCTATGGTGATCTAATCACAATGATGAGAGTGCAATTTCCTTGTCACATAGTTAATTTGCTACAACAACACAATGATCTGTGCAAATAGTGACGCTATGGGTCATTTTATCCACAATCTCCCACTTGGCACATAGCCAGTCACTCAAGTGTCCCAACACCCGAACTATGTACGGTTCTTGAATTGGAGGCGGTTTTTTCAGCTGAGATTTGCTATCGATTTATATCGTCGACGCGATTTATACGATCATCACATCGCCACGATGTATGATCCGAACGAATCAGATGATATAGAAGTATATATCTGGATCGTCGATGAGACCTTTAATTCTTTAGCCTGTGCTGACGCCTAGCTCAGCTGCTAACAGAACTATATCTAATCTAATTAGATTTATTATCGATCCAAATGGCTTCTATTGCTGCCTCAGCTGCAGCAATAATCTGCATTTTGTTGTTTATTCGGCAACAGTTATCTTGCTAGGAAGATTTCCAGCTCACTGTCCCTGTTATTCAACTTTATAGTACCCTTAGTATTTTAATTGTTTGGAAACTTGCAGTAGTGATCCCAGTCACTACAAGTTCTCCTTCTCCATAGTTAAGATAGCATCTTTAGTTCTCTGAGATACTAACAGATGTTCTCAACTTCAATCCAGTGACTATCACTTGGATTGAACTGATCGTGACTCCATATGCTCGAAGCGCATGAGACACTAATACAAGTACATTTTAAATGTACAATTTCTCAGAGAGTGTTACCAACTCCAAATCTAGCCCAGTAGATCTTTATTCCTTGAATAAAGGTTGTTACTCCCCAGAATTCTACGGAGAATTTCTATTGAAAGAATATCCATGAAAGCCAAGCTTTCACCAATTGTTTTATGGGAATTTTTCACTGTCAGTGCGCCCTCCCACTAACCTCCTTATATACACAAGAATTATTTCGTTTTGAGTCAAATCATAAACTATTATGATTATTTCAAAACGTCAGTTCCAAGAACCCTATGCTTGCTTCAATCCAAACATGGATTGAATAATCCGCAAACCTTGTTTGTCGGTTATACAAAATCGTCAGAATGTTGTAAACATTCTCCAAAAGGTTTCCTTTTCAGGAAAGCGATTTTGATTTATAACTGACATATTTCACAAATGAAATATACAGTTATCAACAAGCATCTTCAAAATGGATTTACCATGGCAACAGGTAAAAGGTTGAACCGTTATTAACACAATGTTGATAACGATACCTTTCCGTCAAAAGCCTAGCTTTGTACGTTGGTATGTTGCCATCCATGTATGTCTTCCTTGAAGACGTATAATGTACCAATAGGCACATTGCTTTGTGGTACAACAACTAGTATCCAAAATAGTTGTTAAACATGGAATCCATTTTGGACTTTTGGCACTTTGCCATAATAGGGAGTCGATACCGTGTATCACTACCTCATACGTAATCAGTTGGTGTACCTTAAAAGATTAAAATCTTTATGAGGTGAGATCAGAAACCCATACCCCAGGTTGTTTTCTGACTCTCTCTGATCTACTCGGTTTCTTGTGTATTTGAAGATTAATGGTATAGATTCATCATTGATGAACTATTTGTGTTCCATTACGGACCTTGTGCCTAGAACAGTATTACTCCGATTTTCATCGAGTATCACTATCCTCCCACTGACCACTGCATATCGGTATTCCTCTCAGGAAAACCGCATGGTGAGCAACAATCACATTGTTCTCATGTGAGATTTATAAGTACTATACTTATGGTTTCCCTTAGGATAACCTATATTGGCACTAATCCAATTTGGGTTCTTAGTTTGGTATCATCCAAACTTTATGCCTGGCATACCCAAATTATCAGGAATGAGAAACCTCGTTTCTTTCCTGTTCACATCCTATATGATATCTGTCAAACAGATTTACATGGAACCTTATTCTAAATAAGTTTTGCACTGTTAATACATATCCTGTTTGAAGGAAATGATAGCTCAGAGCGACTCGTGATAAACCTTATCATGTCCAACAAAATTCGGTTTAGTTCGGACACACCGTCTAACTGACATGTCTCGTTTAATTGTGTCCTAGACAACAATACCATAAATAAGTCTCTATTGATCAAATCAATTTGAGCTATTTATTTGTCATTTATATGTTTGAGATTTTATTATATTCAAATATAAATTCTGTTATTTACATCTAATGTATTTATCTCAGTATCATCTTTATATAATAAAACACTTTAGTGTTTTAGAATATAAAGGTTCACCCGCAGTGGGTTAAACACTGATAAAGAGATAATGTTTCTAGTCAACTAGTTACATTATAACAGTTCCTAATTTAAGTACACACCCAAAGGTAGTTCCTTCCTTAGGTATCTACGGTGAAACAGCGACTTTCGTCCCGTTTCCGATTCGCAGAGAAATCTCAGCTTGAAGTCAGTATCCTGCTCAAAGCAGATTCTGAATATCAATACATATATTTTATGTACCACACTAAGTATTTAAAATCTAATTTCAATACTAGCTGTGAACATAACTAAGACAAACATATTTAAAGTTAGAGCCTCGCCCTTTCTTTAATTCCTTCGTGTCTTCCATATCCAAATGGTAGTCACTTTGGGATATGTCAATTATCCTTTTCAATATTTTAGGAACCTTAGGCCAAGCCTTGGGTTTTTAGAATATTGAAAGGAATGTGCACCTCGTGCTACATGCCCAATTGCAAACTTTGACTTTACATGAATAGTCAATTAATTCTCCAAGAATTATAAATTGCAATTTTAATACTTCTTAAATCCAAAGATAGATTTATTATAAGTATATTAATTAAGCATTAAAGTCATCATCACATAAATCTTCCAAAGATTTTATGCTCTACTATTTGCTTAATTTTGGGCTTAAGGTATAATAAGTTATTTTATCAAATAAAGTAACCTATTATTTATTCCCAATTTGAAAATTAAATCATTTAAAATATTTTAATCCTAGATTATATTTTAAATATTCAACTTTTCAATTTTATCTTGATTACAATACTCCAACTATTTAATCAACGATTAGTGGTACTTTATATATTATAATGATTATAATAGTCCAACTATATAATCAAATATAATCCAAATTAATTAACCTCAATTACATTGATTACTATAATCCAATTAAAAATCAACTGTAAACTGAAATTAATTAATTCAAATATATTGATTAATATAATCCAATTATATATAATCAAGTATAATACAGTCCAACTGTTTAATCAAAACAACAATTTAAATATTAGTCTAACTAACATTTAATCTAATGACGAAATAAAATAAAATGAGCGTGTTTAGCGAGTATTCGAACGAATGTTGCAAATTCAATACTTGCCTCCCACTATTTTTCGTCGAGTCTCTAACCCTCTGTGGAGTACTCGGGAAACCGTGTTTCCTAGTGGGCTAGGATCCCGTTAAATAACATACAATCTTGACTTTGGCCAACAAATTGTATGATAATTAACTAGGTAGATCTCGAAGATCAATTGGATCTCATCCAACTCCTAGATCCAGTAGGTGGACATCCAAGTCCCAAACATATATCTTATATATGCCTATACATCGAATGTATACCCTAACCTTTTCCTCTGAATCAACTAGGCCTTGGCTTTGGCACAACAAACCTAATGATCCCAGTCAAGCGCGGACCCATTGACATGGAAGCTTCGTAATCAATGTCAATGGACAAGAAGTGGTCTTGACTTTGGCCAACAAACCACAACTTGGACACGACACCGATATGGAACAAAGCCTCGTGATTAAAACACATCTTTGATGGACAAGGCTTGACTTTGGCCAACAACCCCTGCCAATCTCGGATCTTGAGTAAGAATCACTCAATGGAAGGAAAAACGCATGATATTTAACGAGGGTTTTTCGCGTGCAAATTGGCTACCAATTTAATTATCTTTGTTAAGGTCTCATCATCATACACCCTTAAGCATGCATTCTAAACACATAATAAAGCGAGTATGAAATAAAATAATAATGATATGCGGATGGATATTTTACATTGATCCTAGATCAAATCTCTCACTTTCTCTCTCCCGCTAGCACTTGTATTACTTCTACCCGTTACACTACACTTCTAAAGAAACCTCTTTTACATGGAGGGGAATAGGTGAGAAGAGAATACAAAGAAATAGGAGATAAGGCTGGACACGCAGGTCCAATTTAATAAATCAAATTTATTACAATTTCCAAAATCGCCCAACCCGACTAATATTCATCCGATATACATTATTCAAACATCACAACCATGTATTCATACAAGCATGTTATCAATCAATCAATCAAATTAATTAATCTTGATTATTAGTGATCATCCAATGTTCAAACAAAGATTTGATTTTTGTTCCAGTCAAACTCGTATTGCAAACACGTACTTAAAGTACAATTTCTACGAATTAAATTAAATAACATAATTAAATCCAATTTAATACGTATTTAATTCTAATTCATTATTTAATTCCAAATTAAATGTTACACTTTTATTAACGAACCTTTACGACTTAAATTCCAAATTTAATCGCAACGGGTCTCAAAGCCCGATTAACATCTAATGTTTTATTTAATTAAAGTCCAATGGGCTTTTAATTAATTTCTACAGGCGTGGACTTTTGGTCAACTCGGGTCAAACCGAACAACCAAAATCCAATCCGGGAGTTACCCCATAAGCCTTTAAATTAATTTTGGCCCATTAGGCCCAATTAAATAATTAAGGTCCATTAAATCATAATTGGACCTTTTGGATTCGGTTTTGGGCCTAATTGGATCCAACCAATTTTGCCTAAACCCAACTTTGTTACAACAAAGCCCAAAAGCCCAATTACAACCTAATAAGCCCAATTTCCAAAATCAAGCTCAAATTAATTAACTTATAAAATTCCAAATTTCACAATTAATTAACCTAAGTGTAATACACAATCAATTACCCAATTAACATTTCTAAAATATCAATTAGCCTAATTAATCATGCACTTTAACAACCAAATAGTGTCCAACACAATTCAATTAAAATCAAACCCAATTAACATGCTTTCAAGTCTCGGCAATTAGGGGTTTTTCAATTCGATTCGGTTTCAATCCAATTGAGTCCACAATCATAATTTCCCAAATCAATCCAATTCATCCAATGAATTAAAACAACAAAATCACAAGAATTTCATGTTCTTTAAAATCGGCCAAGCCACTTTAAAGGGAAAAATGTTCTAAATCAAAATTCAATCCAATTGAACTTCAAAACAACATTAACCAATTGTTTTAAGTCATCCAATGATCAAACAAAACAAAATTACCAAGACATTAGGTTCTTCCAATTTTCGGCCAAGCCTCCAATTTGGGGAAAAATGAATCCAATCCAATTTCATGAAATTGACCACACCCAATCTCAATTAAACATGTTCTAAGCATACTTAAACATCCAATGCAATTAAAACATGCTTAAACACATTTTACCCCAATTTCAAGTTTCAAATTCAACCTAAGAATTGGGGAAAATTGATCTAATCCAATTTTCTTGAAATTGATCATGCACAACTTCAATTCAACCTCATTCAAGCATAATGCATCAAACAATTCAACCAAATCATGCCTAAATCGAGTTTACCCAAATTAAAGTTTCTACCAAAATTTGCAAATTGGGGAAAATCAATCCAATGATTTTTTTGTCAAATTGATTACATATATCTCAAATTAGATCATATATAAGCATTCTTACACAATCAATTTGTCAGAATCAAGCCAAAATCAAAAAGCCCCAAATTTGCCAAGAACCCTAATTTCGGATTTCATGCATCAATGGCTCTAGATACCAATGTTGGAGTTGAATCAAGTCCACAAGATCACAAACAATGCATAAAAAATCACATATGAACACATCAAAGGAGATGGCGGAATCAACTCACATTGAATTCGGTTTTGATGTTTGAAGAACAAGGTGCGATTTTTGAGCTCCCTCCAAGCTCGGCAATGGCATCCTTGACAGTGGGCTGCTCGGTTTTGGACTTCTTTGCTTCTCCAAAAATCTGCCATGAGTGGTCTCCATGAAGCTCAAAGCTTCAAGCTCCAAAATAAATCCAGCACATGAATTCGTTTCCCTATCACCTAAGTATGCTCAAGGTGTGCTAGCACTTGATTTTTGCCACAAAAATCATTATCTTGCTTCTCCATTTTCGGCAGAAAACAGAACAAGAAGGAGAGGAAAAACGGTCCAAGACCGAGAGAGAAGATAGAAGTTTTTGGCTCCATTTTGTGTGAAACAGTGAAGACCAAAAAAAAGTCAGTAAGTGTCACGTGAATGGTCTCTAAATTAGGCCAAAAACCGTGAACAATGATAGGTCCAAGAGAGAGAGAATGATTTTTATATACATATATCTTTATTCCATTTACCAAGTAAATGAATAAAAAATATATACAAAAGTCCTATCAACTTTCAAACAATCACCTTTCTATATACACATCATGTCACTTTAATAAAGTGACAACATGTCATATCACATCACTCAAAGTGACAATTGATTTGACGCATGATGTGACAAACGATTTGACGCTTGATGTGACTCGCGTGCCGCGTTCGAATTCGAAATGCGAACGCGCTCGCAATCACTCTCGGGCTCGGTTCGCTAATTCCAAATTAACGAATTTTCCGTCGCGTCGTAATTAAATGATTACGCCTAGCGAATTCACTATTCACGTCGCTAACGAATTAATTCTAAATTAATTCGTTCGCCCGAATTAAAATCTAATTTTAATTCCGCGTCGAAATCCAATTTCGATTATATATCGAATATATTAATTTTATCGATTAATTCCAAATTAATCGTTCTCTCTCTTTAATTAATATTTTATCCCAGATAAAATATCTCCGCAAATAATCCCAGATTAATTTTCTCTCTCTTCTAATTAATCCCAGATTAATTCTATCTCTCTCTTCTAATTAATCCCAGATTAATCAAAGTGCGAGTCATACGTCATCGGTGAATCTTCAGGAAGCGACCCATGAGATCTCCGGATATGTTGGCAGTAAATACGATCGTCGGACTGTCCGAACACGTAAGTACCTCGTACTACGTTTATATCGATTTACAAGACAAGGTTGGCTTCTAGCAAAGCGCCATGCCTACCCAATTCTCCAGAAATATTCTTACAGGAATATATAGATCTGTATCAAGCGTAGTATACCGTAGTATTGTGTATATCGGCCCAGTATCGGATAATCACGTGCTAGGGCTGGGGGTGGATAAGTGTCTCCCCCGTCCGAAACACATATCGGATGTCTGGTAACATAGTCTCTATAATCGGATATACATGACCTGGTCACAATCCCGATTGGTTGCGCAACACTCAAGAGCACTAGTACCGTATCCTGCGTGACATCATCTCCAAATGACTGAAGTGACACTTCCATCTTGACATCACACACCCAATACACTACGACTCTCTGATAAACCCAGAAGTGGTGTACTCAGAACCCGTTTAAAGTCCCTCCCCTACCAAGACCAAAGTCTATCGATTATCGTAAGTATTAGCGATGTAAGTCTCAGGTTAAGACTATACACACCTACCTTGATTTCGGCCTCCCATAGACACATAGTCATAATACCAATGGGATTCCGAGGGGTCTATCCAGAGCGAAGCTGTTTCCCGTACCATCGGTGAAACACGACCTCCTATCGCACTTGCATAAGTATCCAATACTTATATATATGAGAACTATGCCGTTGTGCCCTCACAAACGCGCACAAGTGCAATACTAGCCTATTCCGCATTATCGATGTCCTGTCTCGATAATACTACGGCTAGGGATATTTAATGATTAATCCTTAGTGGACTGATACTGTCTCATATCATCTCAATCCAGGAACTAATCATATGGACCTCTCTTCATTTATATATCTATGGTGATCTAATCACAAATGATGAGAGTGCAATTTCCTTGTCACATAGTTAATTTGCTACAACAACACAATGATCTGTGCAAATAGTGACGCTATGGGTCATTTTATCCAACACTGGATCCACATGAAGTTCGTGAGTAATCGGTTCAGGGTTGATCCCCGTCATTTCTTTGTGAGACCATGCGAAGTTGTCATGTTGCCTCTTCAAGAAGTCAATCAAGTCAGCTCGTAGCTCGGGATCTAAATTAGCTCCAATCTGTACCTTATGATCTACATGTTGAGCGTGAATTTGGATCTCGTCAAGCTCTTGGATATTTGGTAGTTTCATATCCATATTACGAGACCCATTCTGTAATTGCTATGCAGACTGTTTTTTCCTTCATAGTTGTTTGGTAGCAGCTTATTGACGCAGCTTTGTCTTCTTTTACATCTTGAATCCCCCACTTGGTAGGGAAATTTAGAACTTGGTGATAAGTGGAAGATACTGCTCTCATTTCATGAATCCAAGGCCTACCCATAATAAGATTGTAGGCTGAAAGACAGTTTAAAATCAAGAATGTGGTCATCTTGTTGACTCCTGCGGCGTAGACTGGGAGAGATATTTCTCCCATGGTGAATTTTGTTCCCCACTAAATCCAATCAATACAGTCGTCCGTCTATTTATCTTTTCCAGCTCGGCTCCCATGTCTGCAAGGGCTGTGGCAAAAATAACGTTGGCCGAAGAACCCGTGTCGACTAACACTCGTTGGATCATAAAATTCACCACCTGCAAGGAGATCACTAGGGCATCATGGTATGGATTCATATTGCAGGAGTTGATGTCGTCCGGAAATTCCATAGTCAGGTTAGTAAACATCCTCTCAATTGACATTATAGAGTGAGGAAAGTTGATCAAAGTAGCCTTGGAGTGTCGTTTTGCTTTTGAATATGATACACCACTAACTTATGACCCTCCCGAAATGAAATTAACTGTGTTGTTAATCGGTGGAGGTGGAATTAGGGCCTCTCCTTGGCCATCCCTTTCGTCTCTTCGAGCCAACGTAGCTTTTGCTTTCTCCGTGAGTAAGTCTCTCAAGAATCCTTTATTCAACAATTCTAGGACTTCCAATCTTAACGCCACACATTCGGCTGTAGTATGGCCGTAATCTCTATGGAATTCACACCACTTTCTGATGTCCTTCTTTGTGGAACTTTCCCTGGAGCGTGGGGGCCATTTTACCTCATTTCCCATCCTATTTAGGACCGAAACCAACTCTTCTGGGGAGATTGTAAAATTGAAGTTTGGGAGCCTGGGTCTGCTTGCTGGCGTTATCTCTTGGGTTTTGTAAGGTCGAGGTCGCTTGTCGAAATCTTTGTGGAAATATATATGCTCTCTTATTTATTGAATCTTCATTTCTGAACGATGATGAGGGATCATATTGTGTAGTTTGGGAACACTATGAATTCTATCATTCTGCGAGCCAGAGGTACTTTCTTTTCTTTTGTTTCTCTTGTCCTATTCCCACCTAATTTCAATTTGGGCACGTGCCATGGTGACCGGCGTGATCACACATGTATAACGCAAGCGCACGTATCGTTCAAGTAGTATAAAAATATCTTTTGTTCCTCTTTTGTCGCTTAATTGATTCTTCCCAGTAGTGCGTGACACGCTTGTTTTTAACCTTGACTATTTTGTTAGAGTCGGGATCATGTAACTCAACGACTCTATCTGGTAAAACCTTGGTGATTAGGAATGGACCTGACCACCGAGATTTTGGCTTCCATGGGAAGAGTTTCAACCTTGATTTGTTTAACAGTACCTTATGCCCTGGTTCCAGTTGTATGCGCACTAACTTCTCATCATGTTTCTTTCTGGCCTTTTCTTTGTATAATTTGGCATTCTCAAAAGGCTAAATGTGAAACTGTCAGGATCTTTCAACATTGGGGGAAACTTCCTCTGAATGATGGCGCTGCATTCTTCTGATAATGTTACTGTCTCGTAATCTCCCAATCTCCGTTTTTGTGAAAGAATGTCTTTCATGAATTTGACATAGTTGGGCATTTGTTCCAACGCTTATGCAAATGGAATGTTGATATGTAACTTTTTCAAGATCTCCAGGAATCGTGAAAACTCCTTGTCTAGTTTATTCTTCTGGAGACGCTGTGGAAAAGGTGGAGGTATAGTGATTCTTTTTCCTTTGCTTCCGTTTCCTCCATCTGTGGAACTACTTCGCTGCTTTCTTTTGGAACTTTCTCACCAGTTGTTTTCACTCCAACATCTTTGTTGATTTAAGTACCGCTTTTTAACATTATGGCATGACATTGCTCATTTCCCATGTTCCTTGGATTTGGTTATGTGTTGTTGGGAAGATACCTGGCGGTCTGTAACTCTGAACATTGGCCAATTGTCCAATTTGATTCTCCAGTGCTTTAATAGAAGCAAATTGACTTTGAATTAATGCTGCTTGGAATTGAAAGAAAGTATCATACTTAGCTGTTTGAGAGTCGTGTTTTGCTTCTATCTTTTTCAAGTGGGTTAGCACTTCTGTTATTCCTGTTTCTTTGTCATACTCATGGCTTTTGTTTTGCTATTGGAATTCGGGTGGTGGATTGTTCATTTGCCTGGAATTTTTGTTCCATGCGAAATTGGGATGATTCCTCCAACCTGGGTTGTAGGTGTTGGAATATGGATTGTTCCCTCGTCTGTTGAAATTGTTGACGTAATTCACCATTTATTTTTGTTGGTTTCGCTCTGGTGCTCCTCCAAATGGTGAACTTGTGGTTCCGGTAATGTTTACAACTTGTGCGCTGAGTGTTTCCATGTATTTGCACATCTGATCCAACTTAGTATTCACTGCTGAGTTGGCTCCAACTTCATATATTCCTGCAATTTTTTGGATCATTCTTCTTTATGTTGGCCACAAGGAATTGTGGTTAGCCATTCCTTCGATTAAGACCCTGGCTTGATCTTCTCATTTTCTATCAAAGCACCTCCAGCACCAGCATCAATTGTGGTTCTCATTAGTCCAGAAAGTCCATTATCAAAAGTTTGGACTTGAAGCCACTTTGGAATCTCATGGTTAGGACATTTCCGGAGCAAATCTTTGAATCTTTCCTAAGCTTGACAGAGGGATTCTGAATCTTGCTGCATGAATGATGTGATGTCATTCCTCAACTTTGCTGTTTTGGCTAGTGGAAAGTACTTTGCAAGGAATTTGGTGGCTAGAGTATTCCAAGTTGTGATGGAACCTGCTGGTAGTGAATGTAGCCAAGCTTTTGCTATGTCTTTGTAAAGAATATGGAAAAACTCGCAGTCTCATAGCTTCTTCAGCTGCTCGGTTGTAGTTGGAAGTACCGCAAACTTCCCGGAAGTTTTTGATATGGGCATTAGGATCTTCAGTTGCATTCCCCCCGAACCGAACTGACTGCTGAATCATTTGAATGCATGTTTTGATATCACATGCATTTCATGGTAAGGGAGGACGTACAATACAAGAAATGAGGCCATCTACCACCGTAATGGTTCTGTCTCGAATAAGGATTGGTGGTACAACTTCTAAAGGTTCAGGTTCCATGTTAACAAATGCTTTTTGCCCTTCTCGCCTTTCCCTTCTCAACTATCTGATGGTTTTTTCAATCTCTGGGTCAAGCGGTCGGAGTTCAAAGCTTCTGGTTCATCTCATGTAATGTCTGAGAATCTGAAACACAAGAAAACATAAACAATAAGTAAAAAGAAATTAGATACAAGTAAATGTATATAACCTCAAAACTAATAGTGAAAGACAAATAAGTCCCCGGCAACGGTGCCAAAAACTTGACCGGCGTAATCGCACGTGTATAACGCAAGTGCACGTATCATTCAAGAAGTATAAAAAGTATCGATCCCACGAGGACTTAAAACCTTTTTTTATCAATTTATGAAGTTAAATGGTTACAAGTATCTAATGGATTGATTGTTTGATTGGGTGGTGACTTTAAAATTAAAACAAGTAAATAAATTGCTTGAAAGTAGATTGAACAAAATTCAAAATTTATAAAACTATCCAGGGTTGTGAATCCTTCCAATATCTTTTTAAAAGAAGAAGTGGTTATTTTACGTTTGTGTAATATATTGGTTTATTAACCTGGAACACGAAATTATGTAAAAGCCTCTTCCGATGGTCAAATACAAATACCATATATAACCCAATTAATCAGATTCATATGTTAACCAAGTTATCTGAATTCATTAAGATTAAGTTCCAATTATCGCTAACCCCGCCCGACGGGTATATTCCTATCCTGTAAGGAAATCTATTAAAGGGTTATATATCCTCAAGGAAGATCGTGGGCTATTGAGTCTAAGGTCTTTAACCTAAAATCTCTTTTCCAATTTCATTTTAAGTTTACCAGTTCAATTTCATTAATGGCCAGTTAATAAAAAGTATTAGGATTAAGGCTCAATAAATAAACATTTATATTTCCCAAACTATAATTTAACCCCTTATAAACCAGTGATATTGGATTTCATCACAACCCTAGATAACTGGCTTAGTTACGACACATATTTACGGGTAGTAACAACTTAAATAAAAGAAAAGACATAAAGTAAATACTGGAAATTAAATTACTGGAAAGTAAATGCTGGAAATTAAATTACTGGAAAGTAAATTACTAGAAAGTAAATGCTGAAGGTAAATAAAGTAAAAGTACAATAAAGAAAATGTTGAGGTAAAAGAATCCAATTTTATTACTACTATTTTATATCTCCCTTAATATAATATATTAACTTTACGTGATAATTACCAACCAGCCATATAGGCAGTATCCTGATTAAGTCAAATTAATAATTAATTACCAACCGACCAACCAGGGAGTATCCATGCTTAGTCAGGTTAAAACCATTTTATAATTAATTACCAACCGACCAATATCGCGGTATCCTCGTTAAGTCAGATTTTAAATAGTTATTATATTATAATTTGGGGAGATTAATCTAAATAGCAATAATAAAAGTGTCAATGCATTTTAGCATAAAAGCCCAAGGATGAGCCTCGTATGGAGGCACTACTCGATAAGTTGCGGAAGTCGCGGAAAACAGACGTCGGAAGGGAAAATTCAAAAAAATTAATACCTTGCCAAATTTAATTCATTTGTTTAGCCTCGGGTTCCCTCGATTGATCTCTATTTTAAATGTTAGCCTCGGCCCAACCCGTAAAAGGGCCACACGCCCAAGCCCACATCACAAAACCCAAACCCAATCCAAAATATTCAAATCAAATTTAACACATGCCAAAATACAAATAAATCACCGTCCAAATTAAAAATATTCCCCACCATAAATAAACAATATTATTTCCCTAAATAAATTAATTAAATGCATCCCCTTTATGGCTTGATTTATTTCCTTGTTTTGAAAACCCAAGCACAACCCTAACCCTAGCACACCACTATAAAAATAACACAAAACCAAACCCTAACTCCCTCCTTTTTCTTCCCAACAACTCACGGTAAACC
The DNA here is from genome assembly GCA_019454045.1 of Zanthoxylum bungeanum. Taxonomy (NCBI): domain Eukaryota; kingdom Viridiplantae; phylum Streptophyta; class Magnoliopsida; order Sapindales; family Rutaceae; genus Zanthoxylum; species Zanthoxylum bungeanum. Next base: position 20,001 of record SKCR01010728.1, read on the forward strand.
AAAAACAACTAGAAACCCTAAGCTATTTCTCTCTCAACCTCACGCGCACAAACCCTAAACAACTAAAGCCTCTTCTCTCTTCCTCTCTCTCTAAAAATCGTAACACAAAACAACCTTAAGTCTGGTCTTTTCTCTCTCTCGCCCCTAAGCTCCCTTCTTCTTTCCCCACAACCACACGGCACTTCGAAAACAATTCAACAAACCCTAATAAACTCTCTTCCTCCCTCTCACACACTCACGACAGAGACAAAAACAGTAAACTAAAACCCTATTCCAAACTGCAAACCACTATCACACATGGCTCACTCTCATCTCAACACTTACACATACACTCACTCACGGTAACAAGCACACACTCACAGCAGGCCATCAACCATAAATAACAAAATACACTAGCCAACGAACCATCACAACCTTTCATAAACAAACCGACACACATAGTCCACTCACACACCCGAACACATTGACTCATACACAGAGTCCACAGTACACTCACACACACAGTGACACACACACGCAGCCAACACAGCCATCACCGACTCACACACAGCCACAAAGCCTCACAACTGAACTCAAATACATACAAAAAAATAACCTCCACCAACCGAATAAACAAATCAAAAAATACCAAAAACAAACTGACAGACTTAAACAAAAAGCAATCATCAGCCCCAACCAAACACCAAACAAACCATAAATGACTTCCCACCAACCGATTAAATAAAGCATAAATATAGCCCCCTCCAGCGAATAGATAAACTGAGATAAAATAGCCCTTTGAACGCCAAAAACAGTAACCAAATTATCCCAAAATCAGCAGCAAAAACAACGGAGAAAATACCAGTAAAAATAGCGACCGAAACCGCAGCAAAAATAGCAAAACAATAGATAAAATGTTGAACCATTGAACTGGAAAAGTGACGGAACATTAACCATTCCGACAACGACGTAACGCACTTCCAAGAAGCAACTTAAAGGTAAGACCTGAGGGCACCCTTTGCTATTTATTTATCTTTTCAGTTAGTTATTGTTGGTTCATTCGCATGCATCATTATGTTCCACGTATATTGACCGTGCGTAATCACACGCGTATAACGCAAGCGCACGTATCGTTCAAGTAGTATAAAAATTATCGATCCACGAGGACTTAATACCTAATCTATTAATTTTATGAGGTCAAATGATTACTAGTATCTAACAGGTTGATTGATTGATTTGAAATGGTGATGATTTTAAATTTAAAAACAAGTAAATAAAATTGCACGAAAGTGGGTTTAAGAAAATTCAAATTTATAAAACTATCTAGGGTTGTGAATCTTTCTAATATCTTTTAAAAGATGAAGTGGTTATTTCATGTTTGTGTAATAAATTTGTTTACTAACCTGGAACACGAAATTATGCGAAAGCCTCTATCGATGGTCAGACGCAAATACCCAGTATAACCCAATTGAACCATATGTCTATGTAAACTAAATTACCCGGATTCATTAAGATTAAGTTCAAATAAAGGTTACCCCCATCCGACATGTATATGTCTATCCTGTAAGGAAATCTATTAAATGGTTATCTATCCTCAAGGAAGATCGTGAGCTATTAGTCTAAGGCTGTAACCTAAAATTCCTTTGTCAAGTATATTTTAGATTTACCTGATCAATCTTATTAATGGCGAGTTAACTAGACGCATTAAGCTTAAGACTTAATAAGTAAACCTTTAAATTACCCAAACTATAATTTACCCCTTATAAACCAGTGATATTGGATTTCATCACAACCCCAGATAACTGGCTTAGTTACGACACATATTTACGGGTAGTAAAAACTGAAATAAAATAAAATACATAAAGTAAAATACTGAAAATTAAATGCTGAAAAGTAAATGCTGAAAGTAAATTACTGAAAAGTAAATTGCTGAAATTAAATTACTGAAAAGTAAATGCTGAAAGTCAATTGCTGAAAAGTAAATGCTGAAAGTAAATTGCTGAAAAGTAAATAAAGTAAAAGTACAATAAAAGAAATGCTGAGGTAAAAGGATCCACTTTTATTACTTCTATTTAGATATCTTCTTTAATATAATATATTAACTTTTCATGATAATTACCACCAGCTGTTAGACATTGTGTCCCATAGCGTCACTGTTTGTAAATGATATTGTATTATTGTACAAAATTAACTATGTAATAATGAAATTGCCTTTTG
>SKCR01010729.1:0-22158 GCA_019454045.1 Zanthoxylum bungeanum
GTTATAAGGGGTTATTTATAGTTTGGGTAATTTAAAGTTTCTTATTAAGTCTTAAGCTTAATGATTCTTATTGTCTAATCACCAATAAGATTGATGTGGTAAAACTTAAAATGAACTAGACATAGGGATTTTAGGTTTCAGCCTTAGACTTAATAGCCCACGATCTTCCTTGAGGATAGATAACCCTTAATAGATGTTCCTTACAGGATAGACATATACATGTCGGGCGGGGGTAGCCATAATTGGAACATAAACTTAATGAATCCAGGTAATTTGGTTGACATAGACATATGGTTCAATTGGGTTAAACTGAGTATTTGCATTGACCATCGACAAAGGCTTTTACATAATTTCGTGTTCCAGGTTAGTAAAACGATTTATTACACAAACATTAAAATAATCACTCCTCTTTTAAAAGATATTAGAAAGATTCACAACTCTAGATCTTTGAGTCTTTTGTTTTTCCTTAGTATTTTCTTTTGTTTATTTTATTTATTTTAATTAAGGAAAACCACATTCAACCAACCAATCAAACAATCATTCTTTTCTCCCTTTAATTAGATATTTTTAAATAAATAGAATTCAACAATTAATAACAACAGTAGGAATTAAGTCCTCGTGGGATCGATATTTTTATACTACTTGAACGATACGTGCGCTTGCGTTATACGTGTGTGTTTACGCCGGTCAAGTTTTTGGCGCGTTGCCGGGGACTTATTTTTCTTGAGTTGTTAATTTTGAAGCTATCTATTTTACTTGTATCTAATTTTCTTTATTTTTATCTGTAATTTTTATTTCTTTCTTTTGTTTTCAGGTGATTGAAAAATGGAATTTATTGGGAGATTGAAAGATTACGAGCTTTATTAGAAGAAGATACACCCCAATTAAGAGAGCAACAGTCCAGTTTTCTGAGGCCTGTTGTCCAGCCCAACAACTATCACTGGATGTCAGAATCAAGCAATACTACATTTGCTCATTAGAACGAAATGAGGAGATGTGTAATATGTGATGGTAACCACCCGAGCGATCAATGCATATACTTTTCAGAGTGGCAGAATTATCAGAATCATTCAAGGTACGAAGAACCATCACATTTTCCATCTTATCCACCATTCATCTACGATCTTCATCAAGAACCAGAACCATCAGAGGAAGATGAGGTGATTCACATGCTCAAAGATTGGTTCGAAGAACGGGAAGCTCAATTCGATTCACAAATTCAGGGTCAAGCGACATCTATACAGAGGATGACAGATCAAGTTAGACAATTAACAGATAACTTGAATCACATATATCACGGAGCAAATTTAAATAATACTGAAGAAGCCTTCGAATTTCCTGAGATTCATCATGATATCATAACAGAGGACGAGGCTAAGTAGTATCAAGAATCAAAGGTATCAGTTCAGGAGCCTGAACCGACATAGTCTCAATTTGATTTTTATTATTCTAACTCTGACGAGGATGAAGAAGCTGAGCTATTTGTACCAACTGCACCAACAAAAGGAGGATGAAACTATATCCTATAAATGAAGATCTTGGAGCTTCCATTGCACAAATGTTTGAAAAAGATCTACATGAGCCAATAATTTCACTCAGATCAGAGGATGAGACCCTAAAAACAGACATAATTTTACATCCTCAGATTGACATTATGGAGCATGCATTTCACAGATGACGGATGAAGAATTAAATACGGAAAAGTTTAAATACATCTGTGAAGAAAAGGGGGAGTGGAGCAAGAAACAGAGCAAATGGAGGAGCAATTGTCAGACCAATTGAAGATCCAAAGCATTCAGGCGAAACATCGCCTGTATCGGGGAGTACAATTTAGAGAAATCACCAAGAAGCTTGACAGAATGGAACTCTCATTCAAAGTCAAGCACCATACGAGACCTCCTGATTTTCTTTCTTTCTTTTCAGGAACAACTCGAGTGACAAAGTTTAAGAAGGTTGCACAAGCACTGAATGAGACAAAATTCTTTTTGCCACCTTACCGTTGGAAGAGACCCTTCAAAAGCAACGCACATGGGAATGTCTTCAATAAGACATCCAAAACGACGCTGAAACCTCCTTAACAAATGGATTTCAGTCACGTCTGGCTGAAGACGAAAAATTTAGCGCTATTAGGGAGGCAACCCATGCACTTAGTTGTAATTTCTATTTTTATATTTTGTGTATACATGTTATAAAGTTTTTAATTTGTTGTGTTATTTTTGTAAAGAAAAGTTGAACCAAGGCATAAGACAGAAGGAATGTGTTTGGCAAAGATAAGAGATAATTCATTAGCGATAGCTGAGTAAGGATTGGATTCTTGAGACGCATCCTAATGAATTTTACTAAGCGAATGGCGTATTGCGTACACAATTTTGTTGCATTAATTATTGCTTGGATTTGTTTTTCTATTGTATTTATCTTTATTTTCATAGACAGGATCCAGACTTTTTGACCTTTCACGATTTCCTTTGTTGTTTAGCTAAACAACGTCCTATGGAAGATACTAGTGCTATTATTACTAAACCACAATACATAGAAGCAGCACAAGAATTGGGTCGAGTCATGGCTGAAAGGAATATGCACTTAGTATATGGCGGAGGCAATCTTGAAATATTGAGGATCATTTCAAAGGCCGTACAGGAAGGAGGTAGTCACGTTTTGGGAATCATCCCAAAACCCTTGGCCGAGGCAAATCTTATTGAACCATCAAATGGAGAGGAACTGATCGTGACAGGGATGTCTGAACGACTGGTAGAAATGATTAACCGTCTGATGCTTTTATGCTTTGCCAGGTGGCTTGGGTATATTGGAGGAAATTCTTACAGTATTATCTTGGCAAACTTGAACATACATTAGAAACCGCTTGGACTGTACAACGTTGAAGGATTTTATGATTTTCTTTGTGTATTTCTTGATAATGCCCGGAGAAATGGGTTCGTGTCAAAACCTATGAAAGAACTCCTCTTTACTGCCAGAACTGCCCCGGATTTAATTGACCAAATCTTAACATATGAACTGTATGGGTTTTTAGGGGGTAAATCCGTAACGCAGCGAAGCGGTGGAAAATCCTATTTCCGAATTCAAAACTTTTTCTCGATTAATTAAATAAACATATTTATTTAATATTCCAATAATCAAATTATGAAAATAAATTCAATAAATCATATTTAAATGAATTTACCGAATGCCCTTACACTTGGTATTTTTGTTCATTTTAATCTGAAATTGATCAAATCAATTTGATGATTCTAAATCATTTCTAAGATGACTTTAGCATGTTCAAAACATCAAAACACCAAGGCAACTAAAATCCCCAATTTTCCCTCACTTGGCCGAGAGCTCCATTAGGTGGGCAACTTGTGCATTTTGTCATTTCATGTCTCAAAACACATCAAGATGTAATCCAATCAACATGAAACTTTATATGCATCATATACACATCCAATACATAACATAAATGAAAAGCCTCAAATTGGAAGTAGTCATGAACCCTAATTTTTCAATTTCTTCAAATTGGACAAATTAGACCAAATAGTTTAAATCAATTACTTTAATCATCATTCTTCCATCCAATCAAAGTCTTAACACAATGAAACAACTCAAGATCAAATCTAGGTCATTTAAGGTGGGTCAATAACTCTAGATAGTAACAAAGGTTCCAAAACCTTAAAAGAATGCTTACAACTACAATAGTCACAAACTTCCTTCATCATACATGCTCAACACTTTCAACAAAACTTCCATTTAACAAAGCACAAAAATAAAGAAAAGAATAACTTAAGAATATCCTAAGATGTAGCCTAGATCATAAGGAACATTTTCCAATCTAAGAGTAAGTTGAGAAAACTTACTAAATCCAAGCCTTTCGTTGATTTTATCTTTTCTTCTTCACAACTTCTTTGGTTTTCTTTAATGGAGTTTAGGTTAAAGTGTAGTAGGTTACCAAATGAAAATGAAATGAAAACAATATATACTTGTGCACAAAAAGCCTATGGCCGAATTTCACAAGCATATATTACAAAATTAAGTTCAATTTCATTTAACATTTCATTTGGTCAAGTTGATTAAATATGTAAAACACCTTTAAGATATTTAATAAAGTCAACAAAGGCAACTTAATCATTTTAAAATCAAAGATCCAAAGGTATGATATTTATATTTTAAATTAATTAATCATTGTAACAACAATTAATAATGCAATTAATTAAATAAATACAAATATATTAAATATATGATATTATATTTACATTAAATATCAAATACATATATTCATTTAGGATATAAGTCAAATCTCAATTTGACTATTAATTAATGTGTATTTAAATTAATCAGTATTAATGTAAATACACAATAATTAATCAATGCCTATCGGGTCCCTTTGGCACGTATCTTGCGTTGTAACCTTTAACGACTTTATAATACAATATTATTTATTAATGTTGCTCTAGTGCTCTATGAGTTGTTTCATTAGTGAGACTCTCTAGATTCAGATAATCCGTCCGAAATCCCATTTCGTGTCCATAATTTATCCACCCGTAAATTATGACGATCACGGATAATCTCGCTGAATCATACAGGTCGAGGTCATGGCAAATGTAAATTCCTCTGTCACAGGTATCCGGATAAATCCCATAGATATAGATGTAAACGTCAAATCTCCATGGGGATTATCCAGTCGACTATTCTATTAGCAATCTCTAAAAGAATGTTTAGAACTAGCTTCTAAACTTTACCACGGGCCCATGGTTTATCTGATAGCTAATCATATGGACTACCTATGCTCTGGTACACAGAACTGACGGATCCTATCTTGATACACACGGACACCCTGAGGATCTATCTACACTCAACGAACAACGGAGGTCTGATCTAAATAGATCGGTGACGTGACTGCATCCTAAGTGTAGAAGATTTCTCATGTGCCCACAATGGCATCTCAAGTCTAAGAATCACAAGTGCTACTCAACCCGAGAAGATTCTTATTGACGTTGGTGTACCATCCATTAAGAATCTTCTGTGAGTCGTTTAGTGTTTATCCGCTATAAACACCTACACGTCTATACTAGTCTCCAGACTAATGTCATTGAGAAACCATTGGAATCATATATTCCAGTATACGACATGTACCGGTCTCAAAGGGTTTTCTTTACTGACCAAGTAGTGTAAACCTTGACCAGGAACTGTCTGAGAATGACAATGTCATGATACTACTCAATGTCAGTTGTGACGCTTTTGCAACTGTACCATGACTAATCATTCTAAGGTCATTACGTCTTTACCATATAAAAATATACATTATATTATAGAAATACATATATTATTCATAATAATAATGTTTTACAGAAGTATTCAAAATAAATACAACCGAGAATTGGCGCTCTGAGCACCAACCCCAACAAAATCTCCCACTTGCTCTAGTGCCAATAACGATTGTATCTAAACCCATCGACTCCACGTGTTTATCAAACAGCTTCGGAGGTATTGCCTCGTCAGCGGGTCTGCTACATTATCTTCACTCGTTACCTTGCACACGACAATATCCCTCGCGACACAATCTCTCGAATGATGTGGTACTTGCGTTCCACATGCTTCGACTTCTGATGCGCCCTCGGTGCTTTGCTTGCGCAATGACTCCAGTATTATCACAGTATACGGAATTGCATTCTCGATACTTGGGACAACTCCCAATTCTGTGATAAAGTTCTTTATCCACACAGCCTCTTTTGCAGCTTCAGAAGCTGCAATATATTCCGCCTCAGTGGTGAATCTGCTGTCGATCCCTGTTTGGAACTCTTCCAACAAACGACACCTCCGTTAAGGTAAAGACAAATCCAGATGTAGACTTCTATCATCGGGATCCGATTGGAAATCGGAGTCTGTGTACCCTTAACCTGCAGTTCGTTTCCTCCATAAATTATTAACTTATCCTTGGTACCTTTAAGATACTTTAGGATATGTTTAATAGCCATCCAATGGTCATTACCTGGATTGGACTGATATCGACTAGTTACGCTAACAGCGAAATTGATATCAGGCCTCGTACATAACATTGCATACATTATGCTACCCAAACACGAAGCATAAGGTTGGCTAAACATTCTAACCTTCTCATCTTCTGTTTGTGGACACATCTTCTTAGAAAGATGAATCCCATGTCTAAACGGTATGTTTGTTGTCTTACAGTTACCAAAACTATACTTTTCCAAGATCTTATCTATGTACGTTGATTGGGATAACCCAATCAGCCTCCTTTGTCTATCTCTATATAGAGTTTTATCCCTAAAACATAGGAAGTTTCTCCCAGGTCCTTCATGGAGAGAAATTCTTACAGAGGTATGCTTTGACGCGTTTGTAACATACCTAAATCATTCCCAATGATTAGGATGTCATCAACATATAGGACTAAAAATATGACCATGCTCCCACTGGCCTTCTGATACACACAGGATTCTTCTGAATTCTTGAGAAAACCAGACGATCTAATAATCTCATCGAATCGAAGATTCCAACTTCGTGAAGCTTGTTTAAGTCCATAAATGGACTTCTTAAGCTTACATACCATGCCCGAGTTTTCGCTGGACGCAAAACCTTCCGACTGTTCCATATAGATTTCTTCATCAAGAAATCCATTTAGAAAAGCCATTTTGACATCCATTGCCAAATCTCGTAGTCATGATACGCAGCTATAGAAACCAAAATCCGAATAGACTTAAGCATAGCTACTGGTGAAAAGTTTCATCGTAGTAGACGCCAGGTCGCTGCGTGTAACCTTTTGCTACCAGTCGGGTCTTGTAAGTCTCAACCTTACCGTCAGGCCCGTGCTTCCTCTTTTAAACCCATTTACAACCGATAGGAACAATTCCTTCGGGAAGCGGAACCAAGTCCAAAACTTCATTCTCATGCATTGAGTCTATCTCGGATTTCATGGCACTTTTCCATTTCATGGAGTCGATGTCCAACATCGATTCTCTATAGGTGAAATGATCTGTCTCTTCAACTAAGAGAACATCCAGAATCTTTTCTTGTATCAAATACAAGCGTTCAGGAGGTCTAGATACCCTTTCCGACCTACGGAGTGTGTGTGTTGAAGGTCCTTCATCTACCTGAACTTCAGGTTCCTTCGTTGGCTCGTTGTTTTCAGGTTGGACTTCATCAAGCTCAACCTGTCTATGATTACCACCTTCTGACAAAAATTCTACTTCTAGAAATTTTGCGAAGCGAGCTACGAACATGTTTTGATGCTCGGTATCATAGAACAGATATCCCCTCGTATTCGAAGGATATCCGACAAACCTAAACTTTAGCCCTCGAGGCGAAAGCTTATCTTGCCGAGTCACCCTGACATAGGCAGAACAACCCCAAACCTTAATATAATTAAGATTTGGTCTCCTACCGAACCATATCTGATACGAAGTCGTAGGAACAGCTTTTGAATGAATCTTGTTCAAAAGATGTGCGGCTGTTAAGAGAGAGTAGCCCCATAAGTAATAGGGCAAATCTGTGAAACTCAACATTGATCGACCATATCCAATAAAGTCCGATTTCTCCTTTCAGACAGTCCATTGTGCTGTGGAGTACTTGGAGGATTATATTGAGCGAGAATCCCATTCTCCTTCATATAATCCATGAACTCACCACTCATATATTCGCCGCCTCGATCTGATCGAAGGCATTTAATATATTTACCAGTTTGTTTTTCTTCTTCATTTCGGAACTCTTTGAACTTTTCAAAGGTTTCCGATTTATGTCGCATCAAGTAGACATAACCGTACCGTGACAGATCATTGGTAAAGGTAACGAAGTACGAATAACCACTGTGAGCAGTTTGACTTAGTGGACCACATACATCAGAATGTACGAGTTCCAGTAAGTTAGTGGCGCGGTGTCCAACACCAGAAAATGGGGCTTTGGTCATTTTACCCTGAATACAGGATTCACAAGTTGGATAGGATTCAATGGTAAGATCTGGTATCAAACCATTCCTAACCAATTAGGTAAGGCGTTTAACGCCAATGTGACCGAGTCTCATATGCCAAAGTTCAGTATTATTAATTACAGGTAAACTACGTTATTAACTCCAGTATTTAATATATCTTTTGAAGTTTGCAATGTATAATGACCATGCTGGTTTGGACAACAAAGGATCTGAATATTATTTTTATCATATAAATATAAAGAACTATTCTTAATATTAAATAAAAAGCCTTCTGTATCCAATACAAAAAGTGATACATATTAGCTACACATCCAGGTATAAAATGGCATTCATTTAACAAAAGTGTCCCATTCGGCAATGAGATCTCGCATACTCCCACTACAACTGCATCCAAAGAGTCTTCACTCCCGAACCGCAACTGCATCTCCCGGCTTCAGCCTCCTACTTTCCTTCAGCACCTGCAACGAATTGCAAATGTGAATGGGACAAGCAGAATCTAAAATCCAGTTGGATGTAACGGATTCACAAGCCAAAGATAAATCAATAACTGGAAAAATAAATGTACCTGATGTAGATGCTCTATCTCTCCTCAACTAGGCGATGTAATCAGGACAGTTCCTTTTCTAATGCCCGACTTTGCCGTAATGGTGCATTTTGTCTTCAGAAGCCCTCTTGGGCTTGGCAATCTTCGCCTGTTGTTGAGGACCAAAAGCCTTCTTCTTCTTCCTTTCATCTTCTTTCCCTTGGACCATCCTTGGGAAGAAGCAGAAAGAGAAGTAGTTCTAGGAGGGCGAGTCGGTACTCCCTTCTTAAGGTCCTCTTCTGCCGTGAGCAACATCCTATGTAGCTCCTGGTAGGTACAGACAGTCCCATTCATGTTGAAGTACATCACGAACTGGCGATATGAAGCTGGAAGCGAACCAAGAATGACACTCCTACCGAGAATGTCATTCAAGATGAGATTATGTTGCCTCAACTGATCGATCAAATCAATCATTTGAAGAACATGTGGGCTAACATCTTGCCCCTCATCCAGACGTGCATGGAACAATTCCATTACGACTTTGTGAACAATCACTTGTTCTTGGTTCTCAAACGATTGTCTCAATCGCGTCATCATACTATAGGAATCTAGCATACCATAGTATTGTTTCTTGAGTTTCAGAGACAGCGAACTAAAGATGTATGATTTAACCCTTAAATCATCATCCTTCCAAGTTTCAAAAACTTGGCGTTCCTCCTTCGAATCATCTGCACCCACAGCAAGGGGCAACGGACCTTCAAGAACATATCCCAACTTTCCGGAATCGAGGACAATCCTCAAATCCAATTCCCAGTCTGCGAAGTTCTCAGAACCTTTCAGTTTATTCGCATCAAGCATACGCGCAAACTGATTTGTGGATTGTGCCGCCATCGCCAATCTATCATATAGATCACGAAAAACGGTTAGCATAAATTAAGCAGTTTCATATAATATCAAAAGCATAAACTAGATCATGGATTTTTAATCTAAAAATGCCCCTCCCACTAAATCATGCAATACTGTAGTCCCCAAACAGAATACAAAGATTTAATATTTAAATTAAATACAATAGTGAAAAGTGGATCCCGTGAATATATTTCAGCTCACAGCAGAGGCACGGTCTCGCCTACGTATATTCATCAGGTAGACAACTCATTTGTCAATCACTCAATAGTGACTCCTGGGTTTCCGGTCCTGGTCGTTTCTCGTTGTCGCTGCGAAGGCAGGCCCACAAGGAGACGTACCAAGGTTAAACTCGTCAATGATAAACTCAAGTTACTTACGTAATCCTGACAGCTAGGGCACGTTCAGAATTCCGCTTTCGCTTGAATTTATCTAGTATCTGATATACATCCGGTATAAATAAATCTCTATCGGCTACACCCTCACAGCAGAGGCACGGTCTCGGATGTAGTCACAGAGAAGTATTCATAAACCGTATTGACAAGACGACCACATAACATGCATCAAATACATAATTACATTAAAACCTTATTAATTAGGGATTTTCCGCTAAGTGTCATACACCCTAAATCTAACCAAATTAGATTATAATAAGCATGTATAAAGTCAAGAAAACATGATTAAACATTGATTTAATTAAAGCTAATCATTTTAGGGGGCCTAGAATCAGACTCGCTCTGATACCATTTTGTAAGGGTTTTTAGGGGGTAAATCTGGTAACGCAACGGAAGCGGTGGAAAATTGTATTTTCCGATTTCAAAAATTTTTCTCGGATTAATTAAATAAAAATATTATTTAATATTCCAATAATCAAATTATGAAAATAAATTCAATAAATCATATTTAAATGAATTAACTGAATTGCCCTTACACTTGGTATTTTGTTCATTTTAATCCGAAATTGATCAAATCAATTTTGAATGATTCTAAATCATTTCTAAGATGAACCTAGCATGTTCAAAACATCAAAACACCAAGGCAACCAAAATCCCCAATTTTCCCTCACTTGGCCGAGAGCTCCATTAGGTGGGCAACTTGTGCATTTTGTAATTTCATCTCTCAAAACACATCAAGATGTAATCCAATCAACATGAAACTTTATATGCATCATATAAACATCCAAATACACAACATAAATGAAAAGCCCCAAATTTGGAATTAGTCATGAACCCTAATTTTTCAATTTCTTCAAATTGGACAAATTAGACCAAATAGTTTAAATCAATTACTTTAATCATCATTCTTCCATCCAATCAAAGTCTCAACACAATGAAACAACTCAAGATCAAATCTAGGTCATTTAAGAGTGGGTCAATAACTCTAGATTAGCAACAAAGGTCTCCAAAACCTTAAAAGAATGCTTACAACTACAATAGTCACAAACTTCCTTCATCATACATGCTCAACACTTTCAACAAAACTTCCATCCAAAAAAACACAAATAATGAAGAAAATAAAACTTAAGAACATCATAAGATGTAGCCTAGATCATAAGGAACATTTTCCTATCTAATAGTAAGTTGGGAAAACTTACTAAATCCAAGCCTTTCTTTGATTTTATCCTTTCTTCTTCACAAGCTTCTTTGGTTTTCTTTTAATGGAGTTTAGGTTAAATTGTATTAGGTTACCAAATGAAAATGAAATCAAAACAATATTACTTGTGCACAAAAAGCCTATGGCCGAATTTCACAAGCATATATTACAAAATTAATTTCAATTTCATTTAACATTTCATTTGGTCAAGTTGATTAAATATGTAAAAACACCTTTAAGATATTTAATAAAGTCAACAAAGGTAACTTAATCATTTTAAATCAAATATCCAAAGTTAAGATATTTATATTTTAATTAATTTAATCATTTAACAATTAAATAATTAATTAATTAATTAAATACAAATATATTAAATATATGTATTATATTTACATTAAATATCAAATACATATATTCATTTAGGATATAAGTCAAATATCTCAATTTGACTATTAATTAATGTGTATTTAAATTAATCAAGTATTAAATGTAAATACACAATAATTAATCAAATGACTATCGGGTCCCTTTGGCACGTATCTTGCGTTTAACCTTTAAACGACTTTATAAATAATCAATATTATTTATTAATGTTGCTCTAGTGCTCTACGAGTATGTTTCATTATTGAGACTCTCTAGATTCAGTATATCCGTCACGAAATCCAATTTCGTGTCCATAATTTATCCACCCGTAAATTATGACGATCACGGATAATCTCGCTGAATCATACAGGTCGAGGTCATGGCAAATGTATAATTCCTCCGTCACAGGTATCCGGATAAATCCCAGAGATATAGATGTAAACGTCAAATCTCCATGGGGATTATCCAGTCGACTATTCTATTAGCAATCTCTAAAAAAATGTTTAGAACTAGCTTCTAAACTTTACCACGGGCCCATGGTTTTATCTGATTGCTAATCATATGGACTACCTATGCTCTGGTACACAGAACTGACGGATCCTATCTTGATACACACAGGACACCCTGAGGATCTATCTACACTCAACGAACAGACAGAGGTCTGGTCTAAATAGATCTGTGACGTGACTGCCATCTAAGTGTAGAAGATTTCTCATGTGCCCACAATGGCATCTCAAGTCTAAGAATTACAAGTGCTACTCAACCCGAGAAGATTCTTATTGACTTTGGTGTACCATCCATTAAGAATCTTCTGTGAGTCGTTCAGTGTTTATCCGCTATAAACACCTACACGTCTATACTAGTCTCCAAGACTAATGGTTCATTGAGAAACCATTGGAATCATATATTCCAGTATATGACATGTACCGGTCTCAACGGGTTTTCTTTACTGACCAAGTAGTGTAAACCTTGACCAGGAACTGTCTGAGAATGACAACGTCATGATACTACTCAATGTCAGTTGCGACGCTTTTGCAACAGTACCATGACTAATCATTCTAAGGTCATTACGTCTTTACCTTATAAAAAGATACATTATATTATAGAAACTGCATATATTATTCATAATAATAATGTTTTACAGAAGTATTCAAAAGAAATACAACCGGGAATTGGCGCTCTGAGCACCAACCCCAACATGAACCACAAATTGACCCTGTCCTTTCAAAGATAAATTGGTCCGAGGAAGATCGTGGTAAGAGGCGTAGGATTAATCTGGATCTTAAGTTTTAACTTTTCGTGTAGAATTTCAGCTAACCAGGTACTATCTTCTAACTCTTCTTCTACTGTTTAAGACATTGGGGATAATGTCTCATTTAGGTTTGGGGGAGGGAATTAGTTGATCAGTATCTTCTTTTTAGTTGAGTGTTGTTTTTATTTTTAGTCAAAAAATTTTCGAAAAATACAAAAAAATTGAAAATTTTTCAAAAATTGAAAAAATATTTTGTGTTTTTATTTTGACTAAAAATGTGAAATTGGTAAGAGAAAGCTGAGTAAGGAGTTTTCACTCCTGAGACGTATCTTAAACCATTTTTGAAACAAGTTAGTTTTTGTTTATTTCCTTTTAAATTATTTAATTTGTAAATTCTCCATAAAACTGACTAAAATGGATCTTCATATGCTCAGTTAGCAGATATTATCAACATGCATTGTAACATACGGACATGAGCTAAAATTGAAAAGTTTGTAATATTCAGTGCTCTAGTTTAATTGGAGTAAGCATCTCAAAAAAATAATGGAGTAAAAAAAAATGTCTGAGGTCTGAGTTATTAAGTTTGTAAGTGTGTTTTAACACCTAGTGCCCTAAAGCCAACTGGTTTGGGAGTCACTGACCCAAAGCTTGCTACATGGATTAAAGATGCTGCAAAAATATATATCTGAAGTCTGAGTAATTAAGTCCGTAGAGGTGTCTTAACACCTGGTGCCCTAAAGCCAACTGGTTTGGGAGTCACCGACCCAACACTCGCTACATAGACGGAAGGTATTGTATATAAATAAAAAAAATCAAAAATCAAAGAAAAAATCAGAAAATATCAGAAAAATTATTCCATTGCTACAAAAAGGTGTGAATTCTGATAAAACTGTAGGACAAAAATATTACTCTCTTCTCAACTGCACTTATGACCGTTGTGGGCAAAAATGAGTTTTTTTAATATTTTGTTGGTTGTGTATATAGAGAATGATAAATATAATAGGATAATTTATTTATTAAGTAATTTAGAAAGAAAGAAAACAACTAGTAAGTTGGAGTAGAAATTTCACCTGATTAGTCACTAACTTCTTTATTCTCTTTTCTCTTGTCTTTTTGGTTTTGTGTGCATTAGTTTCACTACCTTTATACTTTTGTAAAATGTTTGTGGTATCATTGCTGTAAACCCTCATGAGACTACAACTCGTCCACTAGGGACACCTAGGGGTTTAAAGGCTTGTTGCAAACGCTAAATGCAACCGTGATCCCTACGAAAGTGGCCTAGTTAAATTTTATTTTAAAGATGTTTATGTTATTTTACTCTATGTTTTGCTCGAGGACTAGCAAAATGTTAGGTTTGAGGGTGTGATGAGTGGTAATTATATAATTATTTCCCACACATTTAACCTAATATTTTGTATAGTTTCTTGAGTTTTATGAATATTTTGATGTGTTTTGTGTTATTTTGTAGATAAATAAAGTTTCAGGACTCTCTGGAGGTGATTTGGGGCCAAAACAATGAAAATTGGAAAAAGGGCATTTTCATAATTTTGCGCATCGCGACGCGCAAGCCTTTGGCCTCGCGACGCCTAACGTACGCCGAACAGTACTAACGTGCGCCAGGTCCACAAGTCAGAATCTGAGAAATTTGACTTTGCTAACGTGCGCCGTGCCACGTGTCACCATCACAAACCGATCTTCTAACGTGCGCCGTGCCACGTGTCGTCATCATATTTTGGTGCCCACAATCGCCATCAGCACGTGTCACTCCACGTGTCTGCCACGTCATCATCCATATCACCGGTTGAACGAGTCAAAGTGCCACGTCATCACCACATCATCATCAACCAATCACAGCGTGCCACATGTCGTAATTCTATGGTGCCGACAATCACTTTCGCCACATGTCGTCACGTCAGCGCCAATTATTGACTCAATTATCCGAATGACATATGGCGGATAAGAATCTGAAATCAGCCAATCAGAAGCCACCACGTGTCGCAATAATTGAACCCCCAACCACGTTGCCACATGTCACCTTATCACCTTATCCAGAATTTGAGCCGACGAACCAGAAGCTGCCATGTCGACAAAACGAGCATCGCGACGCGACCTGGGCGTCACGACGCCGACCCCCTACTGACGCCTATAAATAGAGCTCGAAATTTCAGTTTCAGTTGTACCTTCCTCTCTACTTTCTCTGATGTAAATAGAGAGTTTTCTATTTAGTTTCTTTTAAATTTTAGTTTTGTAATTAATTTTAATTACTTTCTATAATAATAATAATTTACTTTCTTTACTTTTTACAGTTTTTACTATTCACCATTAGGAGGTAACTTCCCCCTGCTAGGGTGAAAGGTAATTCTTTTACTATTGCTATTTAGATTAATCTCCCTTAAATATAATATATTCACTATTTAAAATTTGACTTAAAAAGGATACTGCTATATTGGTCAGTTGGTAATTCATTTTAATCTGGTTTAATCTCCCTTAAATATGGTGCCGATAGTCACTTTCACCACGTGTCGTCACGTCAGCGCCACTTCAGTGCCAATTATTGACTCAATTATCTGAATGACATGTGGGATAAGAATATGAAATCAGCCAATCAGAGGCCGCCACATGTCGCAATAATTGAACTCTCAACCATGTTGCCACGTGTCACTTTATCACCTTATCCAAAATCTGAGCTGACGAACTAGAAGCTGCCACGTCGACAAAACGAGCGTCGCGACGCGAGCTGGGCGTCGCGATGTGAGTTGGGCGTCGCGACGCCGACCCCTACTGACTAATCAAGGATACTGCCAGATTGGTCGGTTGGTAATTAAATTTTCTTACCGCCTATATGGCAGGTTTATTTTGGTTCCGTCTTTATGGCTGGTTGGACTTAATTTGACTTAATCAGGTTACCGCCTATATGGACGGTTGGTAAAATAATCACAAGTTAATATATTATATTAAGGGAGATATCTAAATAGTAAATAGTAAAAGTTGATCCTTTTACCTTAGCATTTTATTTTATTGTAATTTACTTTTCAGCTTTTACTTTACCGCAATTACTTTTCAGCACTTTTACTTTATGTCTTTTACTTTTAAGTTTTTATTAGCCCTAGTTATGTGTCGTAACTAAGTTAGTTATCTGTGGTTTTGATGAATTCTAATATCACCGGTTTATAAGGGGTTATTTTATATTTTGGGTAATTTAAAGGTTTACTTATTAAGTCTTAAGCTTAATGCTTCTTATTGTCTGATCACCAATAAGATTGATGTGGTAAAACTTAAAATGAACTAGACATATGGATTTTAGGTTTCAGCCTTAGACTTAATAGCCCACGATCTTCCTTGAGGATAGAGAACCCTTTAATAGATTTCCTTACAGGATAGACATATACCTGTCGGGCGGGGGTAGCCATAATTGGAACTTAAACTTAATGAATCCAGGTAATTTGGTTGACATAGACATATGGTTCAATTGGGTTAAACTGGGTATTTGCGTCTGACCATCGACAGAGGCTTTTGCATAATTTCGTGTTCCAGGTTAGTAAACCGATTTATTACACAAACATAAAATAATCCCTTCATCTTTTAAAATATATTAGAAAGATTCACAACTTTAGATCTTTGAGTCTTTTGTTATTTTCCTTAGTATTTTCTTTTGTTTATTTTATTTATTTTAATTAAGGAAAACCACATTCAGCCAATTAATCAAACAATCATTCTCTTCTCCATTTAATTAAATATTTATAAATAAATAGATTCAACAATTAATAACAACAGTAGGAATTAAGTCCTCGTGGGATAGATATTTCTATACTACTTGAACGATATGTGCGCTTGCGTTATACGTGTGTGTTTACGCCGGTCAAGCAGCCACCACACCACCGACCAGTAAAGAAACAAAAACATAACCCAAAACAGTGATCGAAAATAGCGAGTGAAAACAGAGAAAACAGTGAGCGGAAACAGTGAATGAAAATAGGGAAAACAGTGAGTGAAAATAGAGAAAACAGTGAGCGAAAACAGCAAGTGAAAATAGACAAAACAGTGAGTGGAAACAGTGAACCAGTGAAAACAGTGGAGACGCTAACCCTTCCGGTGACGTCCCAATGCACTCCCGAGAAGCGACTTAAAAGGTAAGACCTGGAGGCACCATTTATTATATTTTATTTTTTCGTCCTGGAAACGGCATGCTTGGTTGGACGTGGAATACGTCCATCCAGGTATGCGAAGTCCTACATTGAAAACAGCCAAATTATTTGGTCACATATTTATTATTCCGCATTTATTTTGTATTATTAGTCTTTTATTAATTCGCATTTAATTTTCGTTCATTGTTGTTTTATTGTTCCGCATTGATTTTGTGTTATTTGTCTTCCTTGTTATTTCACATATTTGTCTCTTCGGTTATTTATAGTTATATGCATTATCATATTTCATATATGTCAACATTGGGTCCATGATTGCATTGTGATTGCTTGTTATCCTCTCGCGGTATATCGGATGGAAACCCAGACATAAATTCCGTAGCCGAATCCGAATGAACGGAGTGCGGTCTGTACTTGGGATACAACTCCACGTACTGTTTGAGAAACGACACATTATTTCCATGCATGATTGCCTCTTTAGTCATTTCTTTCACATTAGGAACTTAATTATCTCTCTTCAATATTTATGCTTATACAGTTTTTATTTATTTATATTTCCGCATTTATCTATTTGATATGTTCATGAGATTGCGTGCTCGCTTTTATTTCATTTACTCCTATGTGTGCAAACTTAGATATTGGTTAATCTTGCATGTGTTTGTTGCGTAAGACTTGGTTATATTATTGCATAAATCCGTTCATTATAATTGACATAAGTAAGGGACTATTCCGAACCCAACGGTTTAAGGTCTTCCCTTGCGAGGGGTGGGTGCGACCTTAAATCATTTCCCAGTTCACACTGGGTGGCGACTCTATTTTATTTCTCCGGTTTAGTCCCCCGCGGGCTACTCCGTACTCCCGGCCAGACCGCGAGCCTGGAACATCATCACCGATTTCTGTGTGCAAACTTTGTGTCACTTAAACTATCTTGTATGTGTTGCATGAGACTCGGTTATACTATCGCATAAATCCTTTCATTACAATTGGCATAAGTAAGGGACCATTCCGAACCCAACGGTTTAAGGTCTTCCCTTGCGAGGGGTGAGTGGGGCCATAAATCATTTCCCAATTCGTGCTAGGTGGTGACTCCTTTATTCTCCAGTTTAGTCCCCTGCGGGCTACTCCGTACTCCTGACCGGGCCGTGAGCCTAGGATAGCGTCACCGATTTCTGTGTCCTACAGTCTGGCGACTCCACTGGGGATAGAGAATCGGCCCCGAAATAATGTCTTGTAATGTTTGTGATTTTTGCTTTAGTTAACCGTGTCTGCAAGTGGGTTGGGTCCAAGGGGTTTAACCAAAGGCATTATTAGAGTTAGGTAATGATTTGGTGGATTCCTTCACTCACTATCTTTCTATAGCCGAAAGGAAAAACTGTGAGGACACCTAGATAATCATTTACTCAAAACTTATCATGATGGACTAATTTGGAGGATTTATTGTTTATTCCTGTCACCAAGGCGATAAGAGCCTAAGAAGCAAGGGTATTTAAGAGAGTTCGCTCCACCGTCCCTCTGGGGAATCTTCAATAAGAAATCCATTTGACAGTCATTCATGTATTATCACTCATTGGCACGTACCTTAGCGTATAAAAAAGGGTGCGCTCACTTGGTCGTCTGAACCCTTAAGTGAGGAGACCTAGTTGTGGGCAATCCTTCGCCGACGGGAGCCTTTGTCTACACTACTATAAACCCACATGTGAACCATAGTTGTATGACCAATAGAAGCCATCCCTTTATGCTTGTGTTTGGGACCATCATCATTTGGACTTTTTTGTCATGAGGTGTGAGCTTGTTGGGCCATTTAAACTGGGACGAGATTGTATCTTATGACGATTGGGTCGAAATTTTCTAAAATACCGATGGGCCACTTTGTGTTCGGGCCCCCTATCATTTGAAGTTGTTTAGCCACGTTATCGCGAAAGTGTAAACCTGTTGGGCCTTTTTCAACTAGGACAAGTTTACACCTCGTAATAATATGATTGAATACTTTGAAATAACAATGGGCCGACTTGTCTGAAAACCTTGACGGGCTTATATATTTCATGCATCTCATGCATACACGCATCATGTTAACCCATGTGTCTTAAAAGGCATCATAGATATCTTTTGGATTATGGGTAAAAGAAGACTTGTCAAGAAGAAACTAGCAAACATGGATATCGGGGAAAAGGAAACCGAGGAACAGAAAACTTTACGGCAAGGATAGAAAGACCATTATGAAAAAAGAAGAAAAAAAGAGAGAAAAAAAAGTGTTTTTAAGTCCTTAATAGTTAGGCATAAGTCCAATGATGAAATCGTTTGATTTAGGGTGAAATCTTAGAAACGATAAACTCTTGATGTGCTTTTATCAGATACTTTGAGTGATTGATTTATGTTAGACTTGTAAGCACTTGATTATGGTTCTAGCAGTGAAACCTGATTAGTTAGCAAAGTGACTAGTTGAAGAAATTATAGGTTGGTGAATGACCGTTTGCCTAAATGTCTATCCTGATTTGCTTGTGTTATGATGTGTGGTATGGTTGAAAATAAAAGAACAGTCTCTAAGGAAAAGAATTAAACCACCTATAACCGATAAGCATGAAGCTACCCATGGGCGAGTATTAGGACCACAATGAGGAGAAATGCTACCTTAAAGGGTAGGTGTGTTGAAAAAAAAGACAAAAAAAAAAGAAAAAAAAAAGAAAAGAAAAAATAAGTTCAAAATGAAAAGAAAATAGAAAGAGCCAAAGAGAAAGAAAATCATACCACATTGAGCACATAAAAGCAACTGGAGGCATAATCGAGACATCTAGGTTGGTTTGACCCATCGATCCCAATTTTTTGACGAAATCATTGAGTTGGCTTACCTGAGGATGAATCTGCAAAGGAACCTTTGCACACACACATTTTGAGTCTGGCTTAGATCATTTATTCAAAGACTTGTATTTGAGTTGCATTGAATGTTTTGAAGGTTCTCTGGTTTCAGTACAGGGCATTCTTTTAGGGCAATAATATGAACAACTATTGGGACTATCTCGTAAAAGAGAGTAATATGGTATGACGGTATGGAACACCGCATCACATGATCTACTTTGGCCGAGTACAAACAGCGAAGAACAAAAGATATACCAATTCTGGGGGCGACCAGTCTACCACCCCGCGAATAAAGAGTATAACGAGAAATTGAGCCATGAGACCAGATAGAATTGAGCAAATTATCAGAAGAGAACCGGCTGAAGGAAATTATAAGCAGACCTAGGGGGCGACCAGAGACATTTGTAGGCGAATAGAACCAATGAGCACAAGGAAGGCCTAACCCATCGGAATAGGAAATACATACATGCATAAATGCATACATGTCACATACACGTATTTTTTGTTTTGTTTTTATTCGCAGGTTTTGAAGAAAAAGAAAAAGTGGCAAAGACAAGCAGTTTCAGGAATGAATCCCAGGGTCGAGGCCCACATTATCAGCAGTATTCGAGAATGAATCCTAGGGTCGAGGCCCACACTATCAGCAGTCTTCGAGAATGAATCTCAGGGTCGAGGCCCACACTATCAGCTGTTTCGGGAATGAATCCCAGGGTCGAGGCCCACACTATCAGCAGTTTTGGGAATGAATCCCAGGGTCGATGCCTACACTATCAGCAGTTTCGGGAATAAATCCCAGGGTCGAGGCCGACACTATCAACAGTTTCGGGAATGAATTCCATGTTCGAGGCCCACACTATCAGCAGTTTCGGGAATGAATCCCAGGGTCGAGGCCCACATTATCACCAGTTTCGGGAATGAATCTGAGGGGCGAGGCCCACATTATCAGCAGCATCGGGAATGAATCCATAGGCCGTGGCTGACACCATCAGCAGTTTTGGAAATGAATCCAAGGGTCGAGGCCGAAACTGTCAGCAGTTTCGAGAATGAATCCCAGGGCCGATACCCACATCATCAGCAGTTTCAGGAATGAATCTCATGGTCGAGGCCCACACTATCAGCAATTTCGGGAATGAATCCCATGGTCGAGGCCCACACTATCAGCAGTTTCGGGAATAAATCCCAGGGTCGAGGCCCACACTATCAACAGTTTCAGGAATGAATCCCAAGGTCGAGGCCCATATTATCAGTAGTTTAGGGAATGAATCCTAGAGTCGAGGCCCATCTTATCAGCAGTATCGGGAATGAATCCTAGGGTTGAGGCCCATATCATCAGCATTTGGGGAATGAATCCCAGGGTCCAGGCCCACACATCATCAGAAGTTTGGGGAATGAATCGTAGGGTCGAGGCCCACATTATCAACAGTTTCGGGAATGAATCTCAGGGTCAGCGGTTTTTGGAATGAATCCCAAGGTCAAGGCCTATCTAATCAGCAGTTTCGGGAATGAATCCCAGAGTCGAGGTCCATATTATCAGTAGTATCGAGAATGAATCCCAGGGTCGAGGCCCACATTATCAGCAGTTTTGGGAATGAATCCCAGGTTCGAGGCCCATATTATCAGTATCATAGGGAATGAATCCTAGGGTCGAGGCCCACACCATCAGTGATGCCTCACAAATGAGGTTTATCATGCCGGGAATAGCGCTTCGGGAATGGAGCATGGTTCAGAAGTGGACCACAACTATCACATTAGCGACGCCTCTGGAATGAGGTCTAGCATGCCGGGAATGGCGCTCCAAAAATGGGGCATTGTTCGAAAGTGGACCACAACTATCACATCAACAACGCCTCGAGAATGAGGTTAAGCATGTCAGGAATGGCGCTCTGGGAATGGAGCATGGTTCAAAAGTCGACCAAAACTATCACATCATCGACGCCTCAGGAATGAGGTCTAGCATATCGGGAATGGTGCTCCGGGAATGGGGCATGGTTCGGAAGTAGACCACAACTATCACATCAGTGACACCTCGGGAATGAGGTCTAGCATGCCGGGAATGGAACTCCGAGAATGGAGCATGGTTCAGAACTGGACCATAACTATCACATCAGCGACGCCTCAGGAATGAGGTCTAGCATACCGGGACTGGCACTCCGGGAATGGTGCATGGTTCGGGAATGGACCACCTCACAGTAATAGTTCAGGAATGAACCACCTCTTATCAGCTCAGTTCGGTAGTGATTCTTAGAGATCGCATATCTTGCAGGGATGAACATTGGGGTCGATGCACCTCGCCACCTCTTATCAGCTCAGTTCGGTAGTGATTCCTAGAGATCGCAATCTTGCTTGCTGGGATGAACCTTAGGGTCGAAGCACCTCGCCACCATATCAGCTCAGTCCAGTAGTGATTCATAGAGATCGCAACATCTTGTAGGGATGAACCTTGGGGTCGAAGCAATTCGCCACCATATCAGCTCAAGTCTGGTAGTGATTCCTAGAGATCGCAACATCTTGCAGGGATGAACCTTGGGGTCGAAGCACCTTGCCACCATATCCGCTTAGTTCGGTAGTGATTCCTAGAGATCGCATCATCTTGCAG
>SKCR01010730.1:0-22245 GCA_019454045.1 Zanthoxylum bungeanum
AATAGCCCTTGGCCGAAATTGGAAGCAAAATAAATAAAAATATCTAGATATTTTTACTTTGTTTCATTTAAAGCTTTAATCAACTTGCATTTTCTTTTTATCATTAAACTTTAATGATTCCAAACAAGTCAACAATGGCAACTAAAGCATTTCCAAAAATATTACAAACTTATGATATTTATATTTTTAATTAATTTAATATTTAACAATTAAATAATTAAATATTTATTTAAATACAAATATTTTAAATATGTATAATATTTACTTTAAATATCCAAATACATATATATTTATGATATATGTCAAATATCACAATTTGACATTTATTAATGTGTATTTAACAAAATCTATCATTAAGTACAAATACACAATAATTAAGAAATGACTATTAGGTCCATTCGCATGTATTTTTCGTTTAACCTTTAAACGACTTACAAAAAATCAGTATTATTTATAAATGTTGCCCTAGTGCTCTACGAGTATATTTCATTAGTGAGACTCTCTAGATTCAGGCATATCCGTCACGAAATCCAATTTCGTGTCCATAATTGACCCACCCGTAAATTATGACGACTACGGATAAACTAGTTGAATCATACAGGTCGAGGTCATTGCATACGTATAATTCCTCCGTCACAGGTATCCGGATAATCCCATAGATATAGATGTAAACGTCAAATCTCTATAGGTATTATCCCGTCGACGTTTCTATTAGCAATCTATAAATAACATTCAGAACTCACTTCCGAAGTATACTATGGCCATAGATTTAACTGATTGCTAATCACATATGGACTACATATGCCCTGTACACACGACTGACGGATCCTATCTTGACACATACAGGATATCATAAGGATCAGTCCACACCCAACGAACATGCGGATGTCTGATCTAAATAGATCGGTGACGTGACTGCCATCTAAGTATGGAGGATGTCTCATACATCCACAGTGGTGTCTCAAGTCGAGGGACCATTATGCTACTCAACCCGAGAAGATTCTTATTGACGTTGGTGTACCATCCATTAAGAATCTTCGGTGAGTTATTCAGTATTTATCCATTATAAAAACCTACACGTCTATACGAGTCTCCCCAAACTCATGGTTCATTGGGATAAACCATCAGACCAAGTCTCGATATACGACATGTACTAGTCTCAACGGATTTGACTAACCGACCCGTGTTAGTGAATCTTGACCAGGAACTATATTTGATAATATGCATTTAGCAGTGACACTTCCCAATGTCAATTACAAACTACCTTTGTAATTGTGTACTGCATTATATATTATCGGGCCTTTGTCTAATATATACATATCACTAAACCACATTTAGTTTCAATCTAATCGTAATCAGATCGAATATGTAAATAAAAACAAGAGGTGTAACCACTAAGAAAGTAATATTATGGAATATGGGATGTTCGTATTCATGGATCAAACATAAATACAGTCCGGATTGGCACTCTGAGCACCAACCCCAACAGTAACAACCTGATGATTTTTTCGTTTTGATGAGATCATAAAAGAATATGGTTTCATTCAAAATGAAGATGATTCTTGTGTATATAAGAAGGTTAGTGGGAGCGCACTGATATTCATTGTCCTATACGTTGATGATGTATTGCTTCTTGGAAATGACATTCTCATGATACAATCGGTGAAAGTTTTCTTTCATTAAAATTCTCCATGAAAGACTTGGGAGAGACAGCCTTTATTCTAGGAATAAGGATCTACCGGGATTGATCTAGAAAGCTGGTGGCACTCTCCCAAAGCTCGTACATTGATAAAGTGTTGAAGAGATTCAACATGGATCAGTCCAAGAGAGGCTGCTTCCGGTGTCACATGGCATCTCTCTATCGAAGGATATGTGTCCTAAAATTCAAGATAAGAGAGATGCAATGATTCAGAGCCTGTATGCTTCAACAGTCGGATCGATCATGTACGACATGATATGTACGTGACCTGATGTCGCATATGCTTTGAGCATGTGCAGTCGCTATCAGGCCGATCTAGGTGATGGTCACTAGATTGCTGTAAAGAATATCCTTAAGAATATTAGATGAATTAAAGATGCTTTCTTAGTCTATGAGGAATGAGAACTTGGGGTGACTGGGTTCGCCGATGCAAGTTTCCAAACTGAAAAATACGACTGTAAGTCTCAATCAGGGTACATTTTATTTAAACAACGGAGCAGTGAGCTGGAAATCTTCCAAGTAAGAGACTGTTGTCGATTCAACAACATAAGTGGAATATATTACTGCAACTGAGGTAGCAAAAGAAGCAGTTTGGATCCGTAAATTCCTAATTGGATTATGAGTAGGTCCGTTAGCAGCTGAGCATGTACCTTTGTATTATGACAATAATGGGGCTATCACACAGGCTAAATAACCACGATCTCATCAACGATCCAAGCATGTACTTCGACGATTTCATCTGATTTGTGAGATCATACATCGTGGTGATGTGAAGATTGAGAAGATCGCATCAGATGATAACATTGCAGATCCGCTGACGAAGGCTAATCTCAGTAAAGTTTGAGCACATGTACATAGTTCAGGTGTTAGATACTTGAGTGATTGGCTATAGGCCAAGTGGGAGATTGTTGGACAATTATGACCCATAGCATCATTATTTATAAAGAACATTATGTTTTTGTACAAATTATCTATGTGACAAAAGGAATTGATATTTTATCATTATTGTAATTAGATTACTTGGATATATTTATTGATAAAAGTCCATATGGTTAAATCGGATTAATAAGATATGAGACAATATTAATACACGAACGGTTTAATCATTAATATCTCTAGTCGAAGTATTATCGAGACTGGACATTAATAATGCGGAATAGACTGGTATTACACTTGTGCGCGTTATGGAAGCTTAACGGCATAGTTCTCATATATTTAGGTATTGGATACTTATGTAAGTGTAATAAGAGTTCTGTTAGCTGTTGGACCGGGAACAGTTCAATCTGGATAGACCTACTAGGACCCATTGGTAGTATGACTATGTGTCTATGGAAATCCAAATTAGGGTAGGTGTATGTGATCTTTAACCTGAGACTTACGTCGCTATTACTTGCGACAATAGGTTTACTTTAGTATTGGTCATCTAGAGCTTTAATAGGTTTTTGTACGCCTATATTTGGTTTACTGAGAATCATAGTGTATTGGATGTGATGTCAAGATGGGAGTATCACTTCAGTCATATGGAAATGATGGTCACACGTGATACAGAACTAGTACTCTTAAATATGCAGTATCGGGTTAGTATGACTAGGTCATGACTTCCGATTACAGAGATTAATTACTCAGGATCTGATATATGCTTCGTACGGGGCAGACACAGAGTCAGCCATAGGCTTAGCATGTGACATCGGATACTGGATCGTATTACGTATTACATAATATTAGTATTACTACGTCTGATACATATGATATTTCTCGACGAATACTTCTGGAGAATTGGGTAGGCACGGTGCTTTGCTTGAAGTCAACCATGTCTTGTAAATCGGTGAGAACATGGTATTGGGTACGCACATGTTCGAATAGTCCGATAACCCTATTTACTGCCAACATATCCAGGAATCTCTTGGGTCGCTTCCTAAAGATGACATTTGACTCAGATAGAATTAATCGGGGATTAATTATGAGAGATAAAATTAATCTGGGATTAATTGCGGTAAGAATTAATATGGGATTAACTTCGTATAGAAGAGAGAACGTGATTAATTTAGAATTAATTGATAAAAAAAATTTAATAGTTAAATTAGATTTTTCTATTTTATTTATTTATTTGTGGCTAAAATAATATATCAGATATATTAATTGAAATCGGATTTCAATACGAAATAAAAATTGGATTTTATTCAGGCGAACGAATTAATTTAGAATTAATTCGAAAGCGACTATCGTAATAATTTTGCGAGGCATAATTATTTAATTAAATTGTATTTAATTATGGTGCGATGGGAAATTCATTTAATTGGAATTAAATGAACCCGATAAAATTGCATGTGACTTTGCGTGTGTCTTTTTGTGTTTTGGGAACACAAAATATCTTTGACTTTGGTGGGCCCAAGTCAAGTTGTGTGTTGAGGAAGCCAACTCAAATTTTGAATTTAAAATATGATGGGACCACATGACTTACATCAAAGGTCAATTTGATGATGTAAGTAGTTGGCTTAATTAATTAAATGCATTTTTACACACACAACCACCAAGTCTTGAAAAAATTCTTCTCTCTCCACCTTGGCTGAATTCTTCTCTCCATGGTTGTGAAATTTGCTTCAAAATTTCAACATAGCTAGCACTTGGAGAAGTCTAATTAGGTGATAGGGAAACTCACCCAAGTAATAAAAAACTAACAATAAGCTTGGAGCTTTATCGAAAGAGGAAATTTCGAAATTTCTGCATATAAAAATGTAAGTGATTCCACCACTTTTCTTGTTTTTCACACATATAATCATGTTTAGGATCTTGTGGCATGTCGTAGAGGCTAAACACATACAACACACGTTTGCTTCAAGGATTTCCATGACACGGCACTACCAAGTGTGAAAGCAAATCCCCACGTGGATTAGGAATCCTGTATCAGATATCCAGTTAGCATCAATGTATCTCTAGAAACATCAGGATATTTCGTATAATGCAGACCATATTTTGAAGTGTCTCTCAATACCTCAAAACTCTTACAATGGCTTTACAATGATTATGTCCTGGATAACTTGTATATCTACTAAGCTTGTTTACAGCTTGAGCGATATCTGGTGTGTGTATTTGTGAGATGCATCAGACTTCCGATGATTCTCGAATACTCTTATTTCAATACGCTCGAACCAGTATTCTTTGACAAATGATGAGTTAGGTCCACAACAGTTCTAGCTACGTTTAGATCTCATTTTTTATATTTCTCAAGTATTTTTTCAACATAATGAACCTGGGATAATATGTATCACTATGATGTTATGAAAATCTTAATTCCTATGATCACATCAGCTACTAATAAATCTTTAATGTCAAATTTATTGATCAATACTTTCTTGGTAGACTGAATCATCTCATGATTGCTACAAGTTATCAGCATATAATCTACGTAGAGGACACACAATGACATATCTTGACAATAATTCATTGTCAAATTTCTCATGCCATTATTTTAGGTGTTTGTTTTTAATCCGTATAAGGATTTTGCAAATTTGTACACTTTGTGTTCTTGTCCCGAGATATTAAAACCTTCTGGCTGTTCCATGTAAATATCTTCATCCAATTCATCATTTACGAATGTCATCTTTGTTAGGTTTCTAGTTAGTCCCAATGATCAATTCAGCAAGAAACATGTGTGAATACAACAATGAAAATATGGCAGAATCATACTTACATTGAACAGCTTTTGCGATGCGAAGAACAACAAAAATCTTCAAGCTTTCGGCAATGGTTGCTTCTTTTGCTCCTCCAATTTTCGGTCAACTCCATGGATGGATCTCCAAGCTCAAAGCTTGCAAATGGTGATTCATGCTCATAAGTTGGTTTCCCTATCACCTTCGGATGACCCTTCATGTGCTAGCAATGGAAAGATTTGCCAACAAATTTGGCAATTAATGTCTTCCAAAACCTCACATCACTCATGAATATATGACTGGTTGTCAATCACTCAAAGTTGACAAAGACATTCATCACTTGAATGAAGAGTGAGTGACGCGTGATGTGACTTGTCGGCCGCACTTGAATTCGAAATGCGAGTGGGCCCGCAAACCACTCCTGGGCTCGAGTTCGCTAATTCCAAATTAACGAATTTTCCGTTGCGACTTAATTAAATCCAAATTCAATTAAATAATTTGCCTACCAAAATCATTATTCACGTCGCTAACGAATTAATTCTAAATTAACTCGTTCGCCCGATTAAAATCTATTTTAATTCCGCGTCGAAATCCAAATTCGTATAATATATCGAATATATTATTGATCGATTAATTCCAAATTAATCGTTCTCTCTCTGTAATTATTATTTTATCCCAGATAAATATCTCTGTAATTAATCCCAGATTAATTTTCTCTCTCTCATAATTAATCCCAGATTAATAAAGTGCGAGTGATATGTCATCGGTGAATCTTCGGGAAGCGACCCATGAGATCCCTGGATATGTTGGCAGTAAATCCGGTCGTCAGGACTATCCGAACACGTACGTACCTAGTACTATGTTTTTACCGATTTACAAGACATGGTGGCTTCTAGCAAAGCAGCGTGGCAATGATCAATTCATGCTCAAAATTGCTCAAGATACCATTGTTAGGTTTCTAGTTAGTCTCAATGATCAATTCAAGCAAGAAACATGTCTGAATACAAAAATGAAATATGGCGGAATCATACTTACATTGAACGGCTTTTACGATTCGAGGAACAATAAAAATCTTCAAGCTTTCGACAATGGTGCTTCTTTTACTCCTCCAATTTTCGGTCAACTCCATGGATGGATCTCCAAGCTCCAAGCTCCAAGCTTTGCAAATGGTGATTCCATGCTCACAAGTTGGTTTCCCTATCACCTTCGGATGACCCTTCATGTGTTAGAAATGGAAAGATTGCCCACAAATTTCCTTGTATCTTTTTGTAATTTTTGGCCTTGCCAAAAATTGGGAGAGAAGCATTTTGGCCCTTGGCCGATTGTGAGGGGAGAGAGAGAGAGGAGTTGGTTTGTGTATTTTGGTTTTCCAAAAACTAATACCAAAAATCAAATCCAAAAGGTTGTAAATGCCTTTCAAAAAGTCAACAAATTTTGGAGCCAAAATTTGTCATTTAATGCCTTCCAACAACTCACGTCACTCATGAATAGTGACTGGTTGTCAATCACTCAAAGTGACAAGACATCCATCACTTGAATGATGAGTGATGTGACGCGTGATGTGACTTGTGGGCCGTAATTGAATTCGAAATACGAGTGGGCCCGTAAACACTCCCGGGCTCGGGTTTGCTAATTCCAAATTAACGAATTTTCCCCTTGCGACGTAATTAAATCAATTCAATTAAATAATTTTGCCTAGCAAAATCATTATTCACGTCGCTAACGAATTAATCTTCAAAATTAACTCGTTCGCCCAAATTAAAATATAATCTTAATTCCGCGTCAAAATCCAATTTCGTATAATATATCGAATATATTTTTGATCGATTAATTCCAAATAATCGTTCTCTCTGTAATTAATATTTTATCCTAGATAAAATATCTCTGTAATTAATCCCATATTAATTTTCTCTCATAATTAATCCCAGATTAATAAAGTGCGAGTCATACGTCATCGGTGAATCTTCGGGAAGCGACCCATGAGATCCCGGATATGTTGGCAGTGAATCCTATCGTCGGACTATCCGAACACGTACGAACCTAGTACTACGTTTTTACCGATTTACAAGACATGGTTCGCTTCTAGCAAAGCACCGTGCCTACCAAATTCTCCAGAAATATCCTTATAGGAATATGTGATCTATATCAGGCTTAGTATATGTAGTATTGCGTATTATCGATCAAGCATCGGAAGTCACGTGCAAGGCCTGGGGCTAGAATGTGTCTGCCTCGTACGAAGCACATATCGGATCTCTGGTAACTAGTCTCTATAATCGGATAATCATGACCTAGTCATATTATCCCGATAGTTGCTGCATATAAGAGCACCAGTTCCGTATCCTACGTGATCATCATCTCCACTATGACTGGAGTGATACTTCCATCTTGACATCACACACCCAATACACTACGATTCTCAATATACCCTGAAGAGGTGTACACAGAACCTGTTAAATCCCTGGACGACCAAAACCAAAGTATATTGATTGTCGCAACTATTCGCGGTGCAAGTCTCAGGTTAAGACCAAATACATCTACCCTGATTCGGACTTCCATAGACACATAGTCATACTACCAATGGAATTCTGAGGGGTCTATCCAGAGTGAAGTTGTTCCCGTACCATCGGTAAACACAACCTCCTATAACACTTGCATTAGTATCTTATACCCAAATATATGAGAACTATGACGTTATGCTCCCACAACGCGCACAAGTGTAATACTAGTCTTTTACGCATTATCGATGTCCAATCTCGATAATACTCGGACTAGGGATATTTAATGATTAAACCTTCATGGATTGATATTGTCTCATATCATCTCAATCCGGAACTAATCATAAGGACCTTCTATCATTTATATATCTTGGTAATCTAATTATAAACGATAAAAGGGAAATCTCTTTGTCACATAATTAATTTGTACAACAACACCATGATCTGTACAAATAGTGATGTTATGGGTCATAATTGTCCAACAATCTCCCACATGGCCTATAGCCAATCACTCAAGTGTCCTGCACCCGAACTATGTAAGGTTTGCTCAAACTTCTACTGAGAAAAAGCTTTCGTCAGCGGATTTGCAATGTTATCATCTGATGCGATTTATTCGATCATCACATCGCCAGGATGTATAATCCGAACAAATCAGATGAATATTTGAATATATATCTGGATCGTTGATGAGACCATTAATTCTTTAGTCTGTGTTGTATCCAAGCTCAGCAGCTAACAAAACTACTCCTAATCTAATTATGATTATTATCGATCCAAAAAGCTTCTATTGCTGCCTCAGCCGCAACAATATCCCGCTTTTGTTGTTTATTCGGTAACAATATCTTGCTTGGAAGATTTCCAGCTCACTGTTCCATTATTCAAACCTTATAGTACCGTTGTTACGACTTATAGTCATTTTTATCGGTTAGGAAACTTGCAGCAGTGAACCAAGTCACTTCAAGTTCTCCATATATACACAAGAATCATTTTCGTTTTGAATTAAAACATATACCATTATGATTACATCAAAATGATAGTTCCAAGAACCAATGCTTGCTTCAATCCATAAATAAATCGAATAACTCACAAACCTTGTTGGCTCGTTTTGGTACGACAAAACCGTCAGGATGTTGTAAACATCCTCCAAAAGGTTTCCATTTAAAGAAAGTGATTTTGACATTCAGCTGTCATATTTCATAAATGAAACATGCAGCATCAGCAAGCATTATCCAAATGGATTTAACAATGGCAACGGGTAAAAGGTTTCGTTGTAATCGACACAATGTTGATAACGATACCTTTTCGCTACAAGCCTAGCTTAGTACGTTGGTATATTGCCATCAATGTATGTCTTCCTTGAAGACTTATATAGTACCAGTAGGCAGAATGCCTTGTGGTACATCAACTAGTATCTAAACTTGGTTGATATACATGGAATCCATTTCGGATATTATGGTACTTTGCCATAATAGGGAGTCGATATCTTGTATCACTTCCTCATACATAGTCAGTTTGTATTCCTCAATAAGATTGACATCTTAACGAGGTGAGATCAGAAACCCATACCTCCCAGGTTGTTTTCTGACTCTCTCCGACTTGCGCGGTTTTTGTGTATTCGAAGATTATTGGTATAGTTTCATCCTTGATGAACTATTTGTGTTCAATAAGGAATCATTGCCTTGGAATAGCATCACTCTGATTTTCATCGAATTTTACTTTCCTCCCACTTACCACTGCATATAGGTATTCCTCTTAGGAAAACCGCATGGTGAGCAACAATTGTATTGTTCTATTGTGAGTTGTATAAGTACTATACTTTGGTTTCCCTATGATAACCATTATTAGACACTTATTCGATTTGGGTTTTAGTTTGGTATCATCCAAAATTATGCCTAGCATACCCAAATCTTCAGGAATGAGAAAACCCAGTTTCTTTCCTGTTCATATCTAATATGAAGTTCGTCTAACAGATTTTTATGGAACCTTATTCAAAATAAGTTTTGGCACTGTTTAATGCGTATCCCTTGAAGGAAATGGTAGCTCAGAGCGACTCATGATTAACCTAATCATGTCCAACAAAATTTGGTTTCTCCGTTCAGACACATCGTCAAACTGACATGTTCCGGAAGGAGTCCTCATTGAAAGAATACTATACTCTTTCAAGTATTTGAGAAACTTATTGCTTAAGTATTTTCCATCATGGTCTAACCGTGATGGTTTTAATACTCTTGCCGATCTATTTGTCTACTTCGTGTCGGAACTCTTTGAATTCATCAAAAGTTTCCGATCCGTGTTTTTAAAGAAACACATAACCATAACGCGATGCCACATCCGTAAAGGTCACGAAATATTCATCTCCACCTCTAGCCTAGCTAGATATGGGCCCACTTACGTCACTATGAACGAGGGCTAACAGATCGGTGGCACTTATACTTTTACCAAGTAAAATGTGTTATAGGCCATTTTCCTAATAAACTAGATTCGTAGACTTTATTTGAATAGAATCAAATTCGTCCTAGTATCCACTCTTCGAAAGTGTGGATATACGAGTCTTGTTAATTGTGTCCCAGACAACAATGCCACTTATAAGTCTCAACTGATTAAATCAGTTTGAGCTATTTGTTTGTCCTGTTATACGTTGAGATTTATTTATATTCAAAATATAAATAATGTTATTCACATCTAATGTGTTTATCTCTATATCATCTTTATAAAATAAAACACTTTAGTGTTCTAGAATATAAAGGTATACCCGCAACGGGTTAAACCCTGATATAGAGATAATGTTTCTAGTCAAACTAGTTACATTGTAACAGTTTCCTAATTTAAGTACGTACCCAAAGGGTAGTTCCTAAACTTAGGTGTCTACGGTTAAAACAGCGACTCTCGTCCCGTTTCCAACTCGTAGGTAAATCTCAACTGAAGTCAGTATCCTGCTTATCACCAGATTCTGCACACCAGTACATATTTATGTACCACTTTTAGTATCTAATATCCAATTTTAATACTAGTAGTGAACATATTTATGACAAACATATTTGAAACCGGAGCCTTGCACCGTCTTCAATTCCTTCATGTCTGCCTTGTCCATACGGCAGTCACGCTTCAGTGACCCCGTTTGCCACAGTTTAGGAAGACATTTTAAGATATGTCATTTGTCTTCCCAGAAGATTATAATGACTTTGCCTTTGCCCATTTTCCACACCCCAGAAGCCTTTGGCCAAACCT
This sequence comes from Zanthoxylum bungeanum, assembly GCA_019454045.1. Taxonomy (NCBI): domain Eukaryota; kingdom Viridiplantae; phylum Streptophyta; class Magnoliopsida; order Sapindales; family Rutaceae; genus Zanthoxylum; species Zanthoxylum bungeanum. The sequence continues at coordinate 11,073 of SKCR01010730.1, forward strand.
TAGCATTCTGGAATGTCGAAGTAAGATGCGCCTTGCGCTTCTTGCCTTATTGCAAACTCTAGCTTTGTCTCCTTGAGTATAGCCATTAACTCTCCAAGAGTTTTCTATTGCAATTTGTACTTCTAAGATCTAAGGATAGATCTATGAAGATCCTTCAATTTCAATATCATACTATAAGGATCTAATCCTTAGTTCTGACTAAGAAATTAAGGAGTCTTTACGGCAAGCATAATGGATTAAGCACTAAAGTTATCATCACATGAATCTTCCAAAGTTCATGCTCTACTATTTGCTCAACTCCGGACTTAGGCCCAAGAGGTTGTTCTATCAAATAGAATAACTTCTCAGTTTTCAGGACTATCCTGAGGTTTTAGTCCCAATATGAAAATTAAAGTCGTTTAAAACATTTTCACCCAGGATTATGTTTTAAACACTAATATTTCAATTATCTTGATTGCTATAGTCCAACTATCCAATCAACAATTTTAGGTACTATTTAAATATATTGATTACTATAGTCTAACTATATAATCAACTATAATTTAAATGGTTAAATTCAATTATATTGATTACTATAATCCAATTATAAAATCAACTATTAATTGAAATAGTTTGAGTACAGTCCAACTGTTTGATTAAAATAACGATTAAATATTAGTCCAACTAATATATTAATCTTTTTGACGAAAAATTGAAATGAGCGCGTATTGGCAAGTAACTAAACGAATATTACAAATTTAATACTTGTCTCCCACTATTTTTCGGCGAGCCTCTAACCCTCTGTGAAGTACTCGGGAAACCTTGTTTCCTAGTGGCCTAGGATCCTATTAAATAACACACAATCTGGACTTTGGCCAACAAATTGTATGATAATTAACTAGTAGATCTCTAAGATCAATTGGATCTCATCCAATTACTAGATCCAGTAGGTCGACATCCAAGTCCGAAACATATATCTTATATATGCCAATACATCTAATATATTCCCTAACCTTTTTCTTCTGAATCAACTAAGCCTTGGCTTTGGCACAACAAACTTAGTGATCACAGTTAAGGGGAACCCATTGACCTTGGAAAGCTTCGTAATCGATGTGGATGGACAAGAAGTGATCTTGACTTTGGCCAAAAAATCACAACTTGGACAAGACACCGATATGGAACAAAGCCTTCATGATTCAAACACATCCGCGACGGACAAAGGTCTTGACTTTGGCCAATAAACCAGTGCCAATCTTAGATCTTGAGTAAGAATCACTCAATGGAAGGAAAAATACTTAATATGTATGAGGGTTTTTTTGCGTAATTGGCAACCAATTAATTATCTTTGTTAAGGTCTCATCATTATACACCCTTAAACATGCATTCTAAAAACATAATAAGGCGCATATAAATAAAGTAATAATGATATGCGGATGGATATTTAACACATTGTTCCTAGAACAAAGCTCTCTCTTTTCCTCTCTCCCGCTAGTACACGTATTACTTCTACCCGATTACATAACACTTCTAAAGAAACCTCATTTACATTGAGGGGAATAGGTGAGAAGAGAAATACAAAGAGTCAAGAGGTAATAGGCTGGACACGCAGGTCCAATTAATAAATTCTAAATTTATTACAAGAATTTCCAAAATTACCCTCACCCATCTAATATCCATCTGATATACATTATTCATACATCGCATCCATGTATTCGGCCAAGCCTTGTGATTTGGGGAAAAATTATCCAATTCGATTTTTATCAAATTGACAATGCATAACACCATGTTTTCATAATTTAAGCATACTCAAACAATCAATTTCACTCAAACATGCTCAAATCAATTTTGCCCAATTTTACCCTAATTAAATTTCATGCTCAAAATGGCTCAAGATACCATTGTTAGGTTTCTAGTTAGTCCCAATGATCAATTCAAGCAAGAAACATGTCTGAATACAACAATGAAATATGGCGGAATCATACTTACATTGAACGGCTTTTGCGATGTGATGAACAACAAAAATCTTCAAGCTTTCGGCAATGGTGCTTCTTTTGCTCCTCCAATTTTTGGTCAACTCCATGGATGGATCTCCAAGCTCCAAGCTTTGCAAATGGTTATTCCATGTTCACAAGTTGGTTTCCCTATCACCTTCGAATGACCCTTCATGTGTTAGCAATGGAAAGATTTGCCACAAATCTTCCTTGTATCTTCTTGTAATTTTTGGCCTTGCCAAAAATTGGGAGAGAAGCATTTTGGCCCTTGGCTGATTGTGAGGGGAGAGAGAGAGGAGTTGGTTTGTGTATTTTGGTTTTTCCAAAAACCTAATACCAAAAATCAAATCCAAAAGGTTGTAAATGCCTTTCCAAAAGTCAACAAATTTTGGAGCCAAAATTTGGCAATTAATGCATTCCTAAAACTCACATCACTCATGAATAGTGACTGGTTGTCAATCACTCAAAGCGACAAGACATCCATCACTTGAATGACGAGTGATGTGACGCGTGATGTGACTTGTGGGCCGCACTTGAATTCGAAATGCGAGTGGGCCCGCAAACACTCTCGGGCTCGGGTTCGCTAATTCCAAATTAACGAATTTTCCGTTGCGACTTAATTAAATCAAATTCAATTAAATAATTTTGCTACCAAAATCATTATTCACGTCGCTAACGAATTAATTCTAAATTAACTCGTTCGCCCGAATTAAAATCTAATTTTAATTCCGCGACGAAATCCAATTTCGTATAATATATCAAATATATTATTTGATCGATTAATTCCAAATTAATTGTTCTCTCTTTGTAATTAATATTTTATCCTAGATAAAATATCTCTGTAATTAATCCCAGATTAATTTTCTCTCTCTCATAATTAATCCCAGATTAATAAAGTGCGAGTCATACGTCATCGGTGAATCTTCGGGAAGCGACCCATGAGATCCCCGGATATGTTGGCAGTAAATCCGGTCGTCGGACTATCCGAACACGTACGTACCTAGTACTACATTTTTACCGATTTAGAAGACATAGTTGGCTTCTAGCAAAGCATTGTGCCTACCCAATTCTCCAGAAATATCCTTATAGGAATATGTGATCTATATCAGGCGTAGTATACGTAGTATTGCGTATTTCAATCCAGCAACAGATGTCACGTGCAAGGCCTGGGGCTGAAATTGTGTCTGCCTCATACGAAGCACATATCGGATCTCTGGTAACTAGTCTCTATAATCGGATAATCATGACCTAGTCATATTATCCCGATAGTTGCTGCATATAAGAGCACCAGTTCCGTATCCTATGTGATCATCATCTCCACTATGACTGGAGTGATACTTCCATCTTGACATCACACCCAATACACTACGATTCTCAATATACCTGAAGAGGTGTACACAGAACCTGTTAAATCCCTGGACGACCAAAACCAAAGTATATTGATTGTCGCAAGTATTAGCGGTGCAAGTCTAAGGTTAAGACCAATACACCTACCCTGATTCGGACTTCCATAGACACATAGTCATACTACCAATGGAATTCTGAGGGGTCCATCCAGAGCGAAGCTGTTCCCGTACCATCGGTAAACACAACCTCCTATTACACTTGCATGAGTATCCTATACCCAAATATATGAGAACTATGTCGTTATGCTCCCACAATGCGCACAAGTGTAATACTAGTCTTTTACGCATTATCGATGTCCAATCTCGATAATACTCTGACTAGGGATATTTAATGATTAAACCTTCGTGGATTGATACTGTCTCATATCATCTCAATCCGGAACTAATCATAATGACCTTCTATCATTTATATATCTTGGTAATCTAATTACAAACGATAAGAGGGCAATTTCCTTTGTCACGTAGTTAATTTGTACAACAACACCATGATCTGTACAAATAGTGATGCTATGGGTCATAATTGTCCAACAGTCTTTACATCCATTTGATGTATTTCAAGACCAAATATAGTTGTTATGGCTATAAGAAATCTTATTGAACTGATACGGGTCACTGGTGAATAGGTATCAAAGTAAGCAAGGCCTTCTTTTTGTCTATAACCTTCTATGACAAATATTGTCTTGTACTTAATATTGTTCCATCTGGTTTCATCTTCAATTTGAAAATCCATTTGTAGCCCAGCAACTTAAAACCTGGAGGAAGATCAACCAACTTCCAAGTATTGTTTTAAAGGATATAATCAATCTCACTATTGATAGCCTCTTTCCATAAAGGTGCCTCCGAAGAAAATATCATTTCTTTATAACTTTGAGGCTCATTTTCCAATAGGTATGTCAAAAAATCAGGTCCAAATGACTTAGAAATTTTTGCTCTTTTGTTGCGTCTAGGTTCATTTGCCTCAATATTTTCATGTTGATATAATACTGGGTTAACTTGATCACTACTTATTGCAGTATCAATGGTTCTTTTGAGAGACTATGTTCTTTATTTTTCTATACAAGGAAATATCTCTTCAAAGAATGTCTCATTCATTGACTGAATTATCATATTTGGATTGATGTCATGAATTTAAGGTTTATATACCAAGAATCGATATGAGCTACTGTTGTAAGCATATCCAATAAATATACACTCAATAATTTTTTGTCATATTCTTACCTTCTTAGGTTTAGCAACCATCATTTGGAGAGACACCCTCATATTTTCATATATTTATAAGAAGATGCATGACCTTCTTATGATTCTTATGCATGACCTTTTCAACTTGTCATTCATCATTTCCTTCTTTTGCATTTCACAATCCCATTTTGTTGAGGCGAATAAAGAGCAATAGTTTCGTGAATAATTTTATGATTGGAACAATATTCACCGAATGGTGACACATATTCACCTCTTTTATCACTCCTGATTTTTTTTTATTTTCTTGCCAATTTGATTTTCAACTCCGTTCGTATAGTGTATAAATCTATAAATATCTTCAACTTTACTTCTCAGAAAATACACATAGGAGAATCTAGTATCATTGATAAAAATGACAAAGTACTTTTTACTGCCTCTGCCCGATTCCTCTTTGATTGCTTGATCTGGCCACTGAGTGTTTCCATATTCTAGCTGACATGACGTTAAGGCGGTTACCTTCTTTTTCAGCATATGGTTGGAGCTCTGGGCTGAAATATGCTATGAATTCGGCTAAGGCATAGGACTTGATGGTTGTTCGAGGCTCAAACTTTATGTCATGCTCGCCTAATTCTACTACCCATTTGATCAGCCTTTCAGAGAATTCTGGTTTATGGAGGATGATTTTCATCAGGTATGAAGTGAGGACTGTGATTGGATGAGCTTGGAAATAATGGCAGAGTTTTCGAGCTGTCACGACAAAGGCTATATGAGTTTTTCTAGCTGAGCATATCTAGTTTCAATGTCTAACGGCTCATTGCTAAGATAATATACCATAAGCTAATTCCTCTCTTCTTCCTGAACCATTACTCCACTAACTGTATGCTCGAAAACTTCTAGGTAGACGAGAAGTCTTTCCCTGTCTATCGGTTTTGAAATGAGGGGTGGAGTGGCCAAATACCTCTTCAACTATTGAAGTATTTCTTCGCATGCTTCGGTCGAATCGAACGCTTTCATCTTCATTAGCGCGTTGAACAACATAAATCATTTATCGGTTGACTTGGATATGATCCTATTCAGTGTTGTAATTCTCTCGGTTAATCGCATAACGTCCTTAATACTAGTCAAGGATGGAATCTTGAGGACTGATTGACCAGCGTAAACACACACGTATAACGCAAGCGCACGTATCGTTCAAGTAGTATAAAAATATCGATCCCACGAGGACTTAATTCCTACTGTTGTTATTAATTATTGAATCTATTTATTTACAAATATCTAATTAAAGGGAGAAGAGAATGATTGTTTGATTGGTTGAAAGTGGTTTTACAAAATAAATAAATAATAAAAAGACAAAAGAAAATACTAAGGAAAATAACAAAAGACACAAATATCTAGGGTTGTGATTTCTTTTAATATCATTTTAAAGATGAAGTGGTTATCTTAAAGTTGGTAATATATTGATTTATTAACCTGGAACACTAAATTATGTGTAAGCCTCTGTCGATGGTCAGACACAAATACCCAGTTTAACCCAATTGAACCATATGTCTATGTCAACCAAATTATCTAGATTCATTAAGTTTAAGTTCCAATTATGGCTTCCCCCGCCCGACAGGTATATTCCTATCCTGTAAGGAAATCTATTAAAGGGTTATCTATCCTCAAGAAGATCGTGGGTTATTAAGTCTAAGGCTGAAACCTAAAATCCCTATGACTAGTTCATTTTAGATTTACCATATCAATTTTATTAATGGCCAGTTATTAAAAAAGCATTAAGATTAAGACTCAATAAATAAATCTTTATATTACCCAAATTATAATTTAACCCTTATAAACCGGAGATATTAAAAGTCATCACAACCTCAGAAAACTAACACATAACTAGGACTAGTAAATACATAAAAGTAAAAGACATAAAGTAAAAAGCTGAAAAATAAATACAATAAAATAAAATGCTAAGGTAAAAGGAATTACTTTTACTACTACTAATTTAGATATCTCCCATAAAATAATATATAAACTTGTGATAAATTTACCAACCGACCAGTCTGGCGGTATCCTGATTAAGTCAAATTAAGTCCAACCAGCCATTAAGGCGGAACCAAAAATAAATTTACCAACCGACCAGTCTGGCGGTATCCGTGATTAGTTAGGTTTAAACCAGATTAAAATTAAATTACCAACCGACCAATATAGCGGTATCCCTTATTAAGTCAATATTTTAAATAGTTAATATATTATTTTTAAGGGAGATTAATCTAAATAGTAACAGAAAAAGAATTACCTTTCACCCTAGCTGAAAAAGTTACTTCAACATGGTGAATAGTAAAAACTGTAAAAAGTAAAAAGTAAAAATTAAATTACTATTATTACAAAAAGTAATTAAAATAAATTACAAAACTAAAAATTAAAAACTAAAAAATAAAAAATAAAAATTCTAGAGAGAGAAACTCTCTCTAGAGAGAGAAATCAAGAGAGAGAAAGGTACACTGAATTATGAAAATTCGCGCGGTATTTATAGGAATTTTTGCTCCAGCGTCGCGACGCCCAAATTGCAATAGCGTCGCGACGCTGGGTACAGTGAAAACGTGGCATGCTGAGAAGGCTACACGTGGCATGGTGAGAAGGCGACACGTGGCAAGGCGGCTAGACACAATTATTGTGATGACGTCATTGATGACGTGGCGATGACGTGGCGAAGACGTGTGTTGCAATTGTCGGCACAATAGGATTGTGACACGTGGCGACACGTGTCATGCTGTGATTGGCTGAGGCTGACGTGGCAAGTTGACTCGGTTGACTTGCTGACGTGGCTGATGATGTGGCACGACACGTGGCAAGGTTGACTTGTTGACCGATGATGTGGCTGATGACGAGGCGACACGTGTCAAGTCTGAGTGTCGGCAGCATATGATGTTGACACGTGTCACGGTGCATGTTAGCAGATTCGATGTGATGGTGACACGTGGCACGGCGCATTTTAGCAAAGTCAAAACTTCTCAAATTGTTGACCGTTGACCAGGCGCATGTTAGCAGATTCGGCTCACGCGGGGCGTCGCGACGCGGAATGTCTGGGCGGCGCGACGCTGGAAATTACCAAAATGCCCTTTTTCGCCAATTTTCACTGTTTTACTCCAAATAACCTCCAGAATGTCCTGAAACTTTATTTTTCTACAAAATAACACAAAACACATCAAAACGTTCACAAAACTCAAGAAACTATTCAAAATATTAGATTAAATGAGTGGGAAATAGTGATATAAATACCACTCATCACACCCCCAAACCTAACATTTTGCTAGTCCTCGAGCAAAATACAGAATAAAATAACATAATAAAATTTAACTAAGCCATTTTCGTAGGGATCACGGTTGCATTTAGCATATGCAACAAGCCTTTAAACCCCTAGGTGTCCCTAGTGGACGAGTGTAGTCTCGTGAGGGTTTACAGCAATGATACCCACAAACATTTTACAAAAGTAAAAATGTATTAAAACTAATGCACACAAAAGCAAAAAGACAAGCGAAAAGAGAATAAAGAAGGTTAGTGACTAATTAGGTGAAAATTCTATTCCAAGTTACTAGTTGTTTTGTTTCTTTCTAAATTACTAAATAAGTAAATTCTCCGATTATTTTTACCATTCTCCATATACACAGCCAACAAAATATTAATCATTTCATTTTTGCCCACAACAGTCATAAGTGCAGTTGATAAGAGAGTAATATTTTTGTCCTAAAGTTCTATCAGATTTCACAACTTTTTGTAGTAATGGAATAATTTTCTGATTTTTCTGATTTTTTCTTTGATTTTTTCTCTATTTTTTTATTTATATACAATACCTTCCGTCTATGTAGCGAGCTTTGGGTCGGTGGCTCCCAAACCAGTTGGCTTTAGGGCACCAGGTGTTAAGACACCCCTACGAACTTAATTACTCAGACTTCAGATATATATATATATACATTTTTGCAGCATCTTCGATCCATGTAGCGAGCTTTGGGCCAATGACTCCCAAACCAGTTGGTTTTAGGGCATTAGGTGTTAAAACACCCTTACAGACTTAATAACTCGGATCTCAGATTTTTTTTTTTTTTTTTTTTTACTCCATCACTATTCAGAGATGCTTCCTCCAATTAAACTATAGCACGGAATATTACAAACTTTTCAATTTTAGCTCATGTCCGTATGTTTCCATGTAAGTTCATAATACCTGTCAACTGAACATATGAAGATCCATTTTAGTCAGTGTTAAGGAGAATTCACAAATTAAATAATTCAAAATGAAATAAACAAAAATTAACTTGTTTCGAAATAGGTTTGAGATACGTCTCAGGAGCGGAAATTCCTTACTCGGCTATCTTTTACCAATTTCACCTTTTTAGACAAAAAAAACACAAAAAATGCAAAATATTTTTGTAATTTTGAAAATTTTTCAATTTTTTTTTTTTTTTTTTTTTGTGGCAAAACCATGTCTTGCGACGGATAAATCCATAGGGACGCCTCTCAAAAGCTGATTCCTTATTCGGCCGTCTTTTCTGGATTGACTTTGTATCTTCGTGATTTTGTCAAATGTTTATTTTGAAAATCCCGCTTGCACTGGCTTGCTTTGTCCTGATAAATTCCATTTTAAATTTTTCCTGCAAAAATAACAAACAAATTAAAAAGTTTACACACAAAAATAAATTACAACAAATTACATGGGTTGCCTCCCTGCTAGCGCTAAATTTTTCGTCTTCAGCCAGACGTGACTGAAATTCATTTGTTAAGGAGGTTTCAATGTCATTTTGGATGTCCGATTAAAGAAAATTCTGTGAGCGTTGCTTTTGAATGGTCTCTTCCAACGGTAAAGTGGCAAAATGAGTTTTGTTTCATTCAGTGCTCGTGCCACCTTTTTGACTTTTGTTGCTCCAGTAGTATCTGAAAAGAAAGAAAGAAAATTAGGAGGTCTCGTATGGTGTTTGACTTGGAATGGAAGTTCCATTCTGTCAAACTTCTGGGTGATATCTTTGATTTGTACTCCCCAACACAGCGATGTTTTTCCTGAATGCTCTGGATCTTTATTAAGTTCTGACAGTTGCTCCTCCATTTGCTCTCTTCTTTTGCTCCACCTTTTCTTCACAGATGTATTTGAAAATTTCTGCATTCAGCTCTTCATCTGTCATCTGTGAAATACATGTTTCAAAATTGTCAACCTGAGAATGAAAAGAAATGTTAGATTTTAGGTCTTCATCCTCTGATATGACTGGATTGGATGGCTCAAGTTGATCTTCTTCAAACATTTGTGAAATGGAATCTCCAAGATCTTCGTTTTGAGGACACAGAATGTCATCCTCAATTTTTGATGCAGTTGGTACAAATATTTCAGTTTCATCCTCGTCAGAATCTGAATAATAGAAATCAAATCGAGACTTTGCCGGTTCAAGTTCCTGAACTGGTACCTCTGATTGTTGATACTGCTCAGCCTCCTCATCTGTTGACGTGTCATTGTGAAATGATTGGTACTCGAAGGCTTCATCAGTGTCATCTGAGAATGGTTCTTGAGGTATATAGTTCTGGTTTTCTGTAATTTGTCTGATCTGATCTGTCATTCTCTGTATGGATTCTGTTTGACTCTGAATTTGTGCATCAAATTGAGCTGTCTGTTCTTTGAACATGTGAATCAATTGATCTTCCTCTGATGGTTCTGGTTGTTGATAAGGATCGAATGAAGATGGTGGATAAGATGAAAAATGTGGTTCTGTGAAATGTGATGGTTCTTCGTACCATGAAGGATCTTGATAGTTCTGCCACCCTGGATGGTAGTTGTATTCGCAATAATCGCTTGGGTGGTCACCATTACATATGTCACATCTCCACATTGAATTATGTTGAGCAAATGTAGTATTGTTTGGTTCTGGCATCCAGTGATAATCATTGGGCTCAACAACAGGCCTCAGAAAACCGGACTGTTGCTCCCAGATGTTGGGTGTATCTTCTTGTAAAGCACGTAATCTTTCAATCTCCCAGTAATGTTCCATTTTAAGTCACCTGAAAACAGAAGAAAGAAATAAAAATTACAGATAAAAATAAAGAAAATTAGATACAAGTAAATTAGATAGCTTCAAAATTAACAACTCAAGAAATATAAGTCCCCGGCAACGGCGCCAAAAACTTGACCAGCGTAAAACACACGTATAACGCAAGCGCACGTATCGTTCAAGTAGTATAAAAATATCGATCCCACGAGGACTTAATTCCTACTGTTGTTATTAATTATTGAATCTATTTATTTACAAATATCTAATTAAAGGGAGAAGAGAATGATTGTTTGATTGGTTGAAAGTGGTTTTACAAAATAAATAAATAAATATAAAAAGACAAAAAAAAATACTAAGGAAAATAACAAAAGACACAAAGATCTAGGGTTGTGATTTCTTTTAATATCATTTTAAAGATGAAGTGGTTATCTTAAAGTTGGTAATATATTGATTTATTAACCTGGAACACTAAATTATGTGTAAGCCTCTGTCGATGGTCAGACACAAATACCCAGTTTAACCCAATTGAACCATATGTCTATGTCAACCAAATTATCTGGATTCATTAAGTTTAAGTTCCAATTATGGCTTCCCCCGCTCGACA
>SKCR01010731.1:0-22255 GCA_019454045.1 Zanthoxylum bungeanum
AAGATCTGTATCAAGCGTAGTATACAATTATATTGTGCATATCGGCCCAGTATCGGATAGTCACGTGCTAGGGCTGGATAAGTGTCTGCCCCGTCCGAAACACATATCGGATGTTTGGTAACTAGTCTCTATAATCGGATATTCATGACCTGGTCATAATATCACGATTGGATGCGCATCACTTAAGAGCACTAATACCGTAATCCTGCGTGACATCATCTCCACTATGACTGGAGTGATACTTCCGTCTCGACATCACATCCAATACACTACGACTCTCTGATAAACCCATAAGAGGTGAACACAGAACCAGTTAAGATCCCCCACCACCAAAACCAAAGTTTATCGATTGTCGTAAGTATTAGCGATGTAAGTCTCAGGTTAAGACTATACACACCTACCTTGATTTCGGCCTCCCATAGACACCTAGTCATAATACCAATGGGATTCCGAAGGGTCTATCCAGAGCGAAGCTGTTCCCGTACCATCGGTGAAACACGACCTCCTATCGCACTTGCACAAGTATCCAATACTTATATATATGAGAACTATGCGTTGTGCCCTCACAACGCGCACAAGTGCAATACTAGCCTATTCCGCATTATCGATGTCCTGTCTCGATAATACTACGGCTAGGGATATTTAATGATTAATCCTTCGTGGACTGATACTGTCTCATATCATCTCAATCCAGGAACTAATCATAGGGACCTCTCTTCATTTATATATAGGTGATCTAATCACAAAATGACGAGAGTGCAATTTCCTTGTTACATAGTTAATTTGCTACAACAACACAATGATCTGTGCAAATAGTGACGCTATTGGTCATATTATCCAACAATCTCAACAGTAGAAGCCTGAGTGGTTGGCAAGATGACTAGTTGAAGAGATAGTGAATCGGTGAATGACCGTTTGCTTGGATGTCCACCATGGTTTACTGATGCTACGATATATGATATGGTTGAAAACGAAAGAAAAGTCTCTGTAATGAAAAGGAAAATAAAGAAAAAAAAATAGACCACCTATAACCGATAAGCGTGAAGCTACCCATGGGCGTAGTATTAGGACCACTATAAGGAGAAATGCTACCTTAAATGGTAGGTGTGTCAGAAAAAGAAAAGAAAAGAAAAAAAGAAAATTCAAAATGAAAAGAAAGAGATAAGAAAAAGAAAAAACCATATCATGTTAAATATATCGAAGTAATCACAGAATGTGATTAAGACATTCAGATTGGTTAGACCCACTAATATGATTCTCCGAGACGAAGGCATCGAGTTGACTTACTTAAGGAATAAGATGTGAAAGAGCCTTGGCACACACACACTAGGAGTCTAGTTCAGATCATCTATTTAGACGATCGGAGTTGAGCATATCGAGTACTTTGAAGATTCTCTGGCTTTGACGCAAAGCATTTGTTGAGGACGAAAATATATCTAGCTATCAAAGATTATCTCGTGAGAGATAATGCAATATGCTAAAAAAGGAATCATTAGCATCAATATCAGTTCTGCCGAGTATGGCATTCTGGGGGTGAGGTCCATATTAGCATCAATATCATTCTGCCGGGTATATGGCATTCGGGAGGCAAGGCCCAAATGACATCAAATCAGTTCAGCCAGGTACGGCACTCCGAGTATGGATACATCAGATCAATTCAGCCAGGTACGACACTCCGGGTATGGATATATCAGATCCATTCAGCCAGGTACGGCACTCCGGGAATGGAGACATCATATTAGTTCATCCAGGTACGACACTCCGGGTATGGAGACATCAAATCAATTCAGACATTTGTGGCTCTCTAGGTGCAGAGACGTCACTACGACACCCTAGGTACGAGGTTAGCATCCAGACATTCGTGGCTCTCTAGGTACAGAGACGTCACTGCGACACCCTAGGTATAGGGTTAGCATTCAGACATTTGCGGCACTCTAGGTACGGAGACGCAACCGCGACACCCTAGGTACGGGGTTAGCATTCAGACATTTGTGGGTCTCTAGGAATGGAGACGTCACTGCAATACCCTAGGTACGGGGTTAGCATTCAGATATTTGCGGCACTCTAGGTACGGAGACGCAACTGCGACACCCTAGGTATGGGGTTAGCAGACATCTGTGGCACTCTAGGTATGGAGGCGTCACCGCGACACCCTAGGTACGAGGTTAGGATCCACACAACCAACATCATCACTACGGCACTCTTGGTACGGAGATGCAACCGCGACGCCCTAGGTACGTGGTTTAGCACTATCAACTCAACACAGCAGGCAGACCAGGTGACAGTTGGCGAGCCAGGTAAGTAAAAATGCATTGCACATAATTTGATAGGATTGTCATTGTCACACACTGCACAAGTCCCACCAAAGTGGAGGCGACTGTAGGCATTGCATTTTTGCATATTAGCCCGATGATGAGCCTCATGCGGAGGCACTACCTTTTAAGTCGTGGAAGTCGAGAAAACGGTCGTCGAAAAGGAAAAGTCAAGAATTGACACATCATTGGATTTAATTCGCAGAGTTAGCTCAGAGTTCTCTTGTTGAATCTTCGTTTCGAGGTATATCATTGGCCCGAAACCCCTGCAAACCGCATTAAGCTCACCCAAACACCAAAGCCCACACCCAAAGCCCATGAAACCAAACCAAATCACCCACCAAGCCCACCAATGTTAAAGCCCACGCCCATGACACTCATTTTACCTCTCCATCCACTATTCAAACAAGAATTACCCTTCTACCAAACTTACCCCACACCTTTGACCTCATTTTTACCTTAGCCTCCATTTTCCACAAACTTTTAAAACCATATAAATAGCCTTTTATCACCATTTAAATAGCCAACCCTACACCATTTATGTATAACCCCACGCCCCTGACCAAATCCACCACCTTTCCTTCATTTTCAACAAAGCAATACACCTTAATTAAACACCCCTCATCAACCATAGCCAACCTAATTAATGCCCTTCAACATCACTTGGCCTACCTAATTAATACACCTCCATTTGCCTATATAAACCACCATTCATTCACTTCAATGGAGCTAGCACATATTGAGCATACACTTAGCATTTGGAGATCATAAACCAGCCCCTTTATTTCCCCTACAACACACGCCCAAAGTCCTCTCCTTCACTTCCCAACCTCACGCCCAAGTCAGCCATCCATCACAGCCCTATTGTTCACGCATCTACTACCTCCAATCATCCCATCATCTTCACGCCTGAAATAGCCTCTCCTTCACTGCCCATCTTCATGCCAAGACTGCCTCATTTAGCCTTCAATCTTCACGCCAAAACTGCCTCATTTTGCCTACAACTCAGGCCTATTTCAGCCCTTCAAACATGCCTGGAACAACCTTCCTTCACTGCCTACAACTCACGCCCCTAATCAGCTTCAGTTCAGCGCCTGATTAAGCCCTCATTTAGCCTTCAAAACACACACCTAACTGCCTCTGAATCAGCTTATTCTGCCTCTCAACCAGCGCCCAAATCATCCCTCATTTTGCCCATGTTGTTCACGCATGAACTGACCTTATTTAGCCCCTGGAACCAGCGCACATAGCCCTCCATATATGCACGCCTAAACTGTCCAGTTTAAGCACCCAATCAGACCCTTAAAACTGCCAGAAAATTAACCCTTCAAACTGAACGGTTTTGTCACCAAAACAACCTCAAATTCACTGCCAACCAGTAAACTAAGTGGTGTGACCTGAAATGCTACGAAACATAGTAGAAACAGCGAGCAAAATAGCGAAACAGCGAGCAAAACGTCGAAACAGTGAACCGGTGGAGTCACGGTGTCTTAGCCCTTCCGACAACCGTATAACGCACTTCCGAGAAACGACACAAAAGGTTAGACCTGAGGGCACAAATTATTTAATTTCTTCGCATGAAATAATGACTTAGGGAATATGTTTTATGATATCAAGCATGAATAATTAGTTTAGCATGTTTTTTATTTACGTTAAATAAATTAGTAACTTAGAAAAGCATGTAATTTATTTTTCTTCGCATGAGCATTATGAATTACTGTATGATGTGATTTTGGGTGAATGTAATATGTGTTCCTTCTTGTGGTATATTGGATGGAAACCCAGACATAAATTCCATAGCCGAATCCGAATGGACGGTATTATGGTTTGCACTCGGGATACAATGCCCCATACCACTTGAAGGATTTACATATTTCATTTCATCCAAACTTGTATTCAAGAATGATTAGGCCTTTAGAAAGTTATTTTTCTTTTTTAGCATGACTTAACTTCGCAATAGGAGTTTAATTTACATTATGTTTAAGTCGTATTTAATTAATATGCTTTTGTGTGATGCCGGATGTTTGTCGTAATGAAAGTTTACTCTTGAAGCATGCAAACCTAGATTTAGGCTTTATAAGAATTTAGACTACTTTGACCAATATGTATGTTGAGTAGACTTGATTAATATTGCACAAATCCATTCATTACAAACGACATAAGTAAGGGACCATTCCGAACCCAAAGGTTTCAGGTCTTCCCTTGCGAGGGGTGAGTGCGGCCTAAAATCATTTCCCGGTTCACACCGAGTGGCAACTCCATTATTCTCCGGTTTAGTCCCACGAGGGCTACTCCGTACTCCCAACTGGGCCACGAGCCCGGAACAACATGAGTCGCCCAGTTTCTGTGTCCTACACATATGTTTTGAATATATGTCATAGTAATTTTAATTTAATTATGCATAAGACATATTGGATACGTATTGCATGTTTTATATTAAAACTTTGACCTAATTAAGTTAATGACTTGATTTTCATAAATCTTCCGTGATTAGGTGATTACTTTAATTAAATAATAGTATTAATAATATTGGAGCCTTATTGGATGGTCCATTTTGTCAATATGGAGATGAATGTGTTCTTACTACTTATATCCAATATCTTCATTAGTGTGAGGGTATAAGTGCTCGGAACTTAGGTCGCTACGGTAAAACATTAGATGTAGCGTGATGAGTTAACGTAGTCGCCCAATATCGTCATTAATATGAGGGTGTACATACGAAGCTCATTAGTGTACATTGACAAGTATACACCTACAACACATTTTAATCAAATATCATCATTAGTGTGAGGATAAGAAACAGTTTAGGACAAAACTAGAAGTCACAAGTAGTGATTGACCTTGGAGGTCTACCTAATGAGTTTACAAAGACCAATATCGTCATTAGTGTGAGGCTGGAGTAAATGTCATGGGATCCACTTCCCGCTATGAAATTTTGATAGTCAAATTTCTATTTTTCCGTTAAGGGAGATTACGGAATTATGTAAAGCAATGGGATGGCACTAATAGATTTAAAATTCCATAATCAATTAGTGTTATCACTTTTGAAATGAAAATTATTCTGCTACTACTAAAAAATATTGTCTTGTAGATGGCTGCCACTAATCCATTGATGAAACTTTTGGATTCCTATAAGCTAAAAGGAGTCGAGAACTATTTTGGAATGGCAATTGAACATGCGCATTATCTTGGAGTATGAAAAGTTGACTTATGTCACTATAAATCCCTTGCTTATTGATATCGATCCTGACTCCACTCCAGAAGATCGAGAAACTTTTGATAGATGGAAGGATGATAACCTGAAGGTGAAATCCTACATCTTGGGATCGATGGTTCCAGATTTGCTGAGATAGTATATTGAAGTACCAGATGCTTGGAGCATCATGCGAACACTCAAGGAGTTGTTCGAGGCAAACCAAGAGATGGAACTTTATCGAAGGTCTAAGAATTGTTTCATGCTGAACTCAAGAAGGGAGGAGCTATCAGCACTCACGTTTTGAACATGATCGACCAGATTCGATATCTGGAATGACAGGTCATTGTGTTTGATGAATGGTTGGGCCATAATTTGATTTTGTATTCTTTGCATTGTTCTTATGATGACTTTGTATTAAATTTCCATATGCATTCGATGCAAGCCACATACGAAGAACTTCATAACATGCTACGCACGGTGGAGTAAGATTTGAAGAAAGGCAACCCCACACTATATCTTCATGGTGGGGTTGGCTCTTCAAAGACTTCTGGGAAGTCAAAGAAAATTAAGATGGGGAAGAATAAGATATCAAAGAAAAACTCTAAGAAGCGCAAAAGTGAAAAACCAAAAGTAGCTCGTGATCAATGTCTACAATGCAAGAAGTCTAAATAGTGGAAGAATGACTATCCAGAACTAAAAGGAAAAGCAGGACCCTCATGTACGCTTTGTATTTTTTCAATTATTGACATCTCATTAGCCTTAAATGAAAATAGTAGATGGGTGTTAGACACTTGCAGTCCTACTCATATTTGCAATTCCCTGCATGAAATGAGGGTTAAATGAAGGTTGAATAAAATAGAGATCTAGCTTAGAGTTGGCAATAACGAGACATTGAATGTCAAGGCCATAGGAATATTTGTTCTAGATCTCCCAAATGGATGTAAATTAGATTTGCATGACTTTTATTATGTTCCCTCAATTATCAGACAAATAGTATCACTGCCAATATTAGATAAAGAGGGATATAAAATAAACATTAAGGGTGAAACTTTATGTTTGTATGATAAAGAACATTTATTGAAATGTTAATGTTCTTTATCAAAAAGTAACTATGTTTTGTAAACATATAGAGATGTCTTTAATACAGGGAAAAATACTAGTAGGAAGTCTGAATTAAATAGTACTGAATTATGGCATATGAAATTGAGCCACATAGGTGTTAGAAGTCTATCTAACTTAGTAAAGGATGGGTTGATTGAAAATCTTACCTTAGATCCTTATCTGATTTTTGAGTCATGTATCCAAGGAAAGATGACAAAGGCCCTATTTCAAGGTGTTGGACACTGTGCTGGAGATTTACTAGAGCTAATACACAGTGATGTGTGTGGTCCATTAAATCATGTCGCTAATGATGGTTCCACATACCTTATAACTTTCACAAATGACAAGTCCAGATATGGATATGTGTATGTGATGAAACATAAGTCGAAACATTTGACAAGTTCAAAATATTCTGAAACGAAGTAGAAAAACAAACCAGTAAATTCATCAAATGTCTTAGATCAGATCGAGGCGGCGAATACATGAGTGACAAATTCAGAAATTATTTAAAGGGGAATGGAATTCTCGCCCAATATAGCCCACCAGGAACACCTCAACACAATAGAGTATCAAAGCGTAGAAATCGTACTTTATTGGATATGGTGCAAATGATGATGAGCTATACAGATCTTCCTTATTACCTTTGGGGTTACGCTTTACAAACTGCTGCCTACATACTTAATAGGGTTCCATCGAAAGATATTTCTACAACCCTCTATCAGATGTTCGTTAGAAATCCAAGTCTTAAGTAATTTTTAGATTTGGGGTTGTCATGCATACGTTATAATTACGCAGCGGAATAAACTAGCATCCATAGGGTATAAATGTAGGTTCGTTGGATATCCTGATAATTCCATGGGATATCAATTCTATGATTCCAAGCAACGAAATGACTTTGTTGTTCGCTTTGTAACTTTTCTTGAAAATCAATTTTGAGAGAAAGTACGAATTATAGAGAGATTAAACTTGATGAGTTTGATCCCAACATTAAGGAACCTGAGATGGAACCAAAGATCCAACTAGGTGAATGATCTACAACACAGGTTCTATGTAAGTCGAATAGAATATCAAGGCCTCTTGAGAGACTATTTTTAAAATCTGATGTGAGCCTTGATGTTCTCCTCTTGGAGGAAACAGATCCGACTACGTATAAAGAATCGATATTGGATATGGATTCGGGAAAATGGCAGGAAGCCATTAAATTCGAAATGGATTAAATGCATGAAAATCAAGTTGGGACTTTGTTGAACTTCCAGAATTATTTAAACCTATTGGTTGTAAATGGGTTTACAAAAAGAAGCGAGGGCCCGATCGAAAGGTGGAAACCTTTAAGGCCCGACTGGTAGCGAAGGGTTACACTCAACATCTTATGACTGACTATGAGGAAACCTTTTCACCAGTAGCCATCCTAAAATCTATTAGGATTCTTTTAGCCGTTGCTGCATATCACGACTATGAGATATGGCAGATGCATGTGAAAACCACTTTCTTAAATTGATTCCTTGAAGAGGATATCTATATGGAACAACCAGATGGTTTCGTATCCAGTGAGACTTCAAACTCAGTTTGTAAGCTCCAAAGGTCTATTTATGGACTTAAACACGCATCTTGAAGCTGGAATCATCGTTTTGATGAGATAATTAGATTATCTGGATTCATAAAAAATGAGGAAGAACCATGTGTTTATAAGAAAGTTAGTGGGAGCATGATACTTTTCCTAGTCTTGTATGTAGATGACATCCTTATCATAGGAAATGATATAGGGATGATGCAAAGTGTGAAAGCCTACCTTTGCAAGAACTTCTCTATGAAAGATATTGGTGAAGCTTCCTATATATTAGGTATAAGGCTCTACCGAGATAGAGTTAGGAAGCTTATAGGGTTGTCACAATCGACGAACATAGATAAAATGTTAGAAAGGTATAGTCTTACCAACTGTAATACAGTAAATGGACCTTTCTGATACGACATACATCTTTCGAAAAAAATGGCACCTCAAACTGAGGAAGATAAAGTTATGATGTCTAACTTTCCATATGCTTATTGTATTGGAAGCATAATGTATGCTATGTTATGTACTAGATCTGACATCAGTTTCAGCGTCAGTGTGACCAGCCAATATCAATCTGATCCAGGTAATGATCATTGGACAGTCGTGAAACATATCCTAAAATATCTTAAAGGAACCAGGGATAAGTTTCTGATACATGGAGAAAATGAGCTACAAGTTAAGGGTTATACAGACTTTGACTTCCAGGGAGATCCAGATGATAGAAAATCTACATCAGGATACATATTTACCCTTAACGGTGGTGCAATTAGTTGGCGATGTTCGAAGCAACGCTCAACATCTGATTCCGCCACTGAGGCAGAATTTATAGCGGCTTCAGAAGCTGCTAAAGAAGTTGTTTGAATTAAAATTTTTATCACAGAACTTGGCATTGTGCCTAGTATTGCAGATTTGATACCATTGTACTGTGATAATAACAGAGCCATCATGCAAGCTAAGGAGCCGAGGGCGGATTCCAAGTCTAAACACGTGGAAAGGAAATACCCCGTAATTAGAGAGATAATTGAACGAAAAGACATAGTGGTCTCGAAAGTTCAGGGACAAGACAACATAGTAGACCCGCTTACAAAGGCCTTACCTCCTAAGTTATTTGATAAACATGCGGAGGAGATGGGACTATGGTACCATCTAGATTGACACTAAGCAAGTGGGAGTTTGATGGAGTTGGTGCTTGGAGTGCCAATCTGAATTGTACATTTTATTATTTATTAATAAAATAACTACATTTTTCATTTCATACCTCATTAATGGTATTGTCATTATGCGTATTAAATTGATGTATAGATATGCTAAAAATGACATCGGCCTTATAATAGTTTTGACACTAGGTGTAAACAATTTTTAAAGTAAATATTCCTAGTCATTGGTTTTGGAATACAGTCGAATTCCTATAACCTAGAAGACTAGAACATGTCGTATATTGGAATTGGAGTTCCAATGGTTTAACACGTTGTATCATGAGTTTTGGAAAATCGTATAGACATGTGGGTATTCATTGAAGTGAAAATTGAATGACTCAGTGGTGATTCCTAATAGTTGGAAGTACACAACATCGTCAATAGGAATCTCCTCGAGTCGAGTAGAATATGTAATCCTTTGACTATATGATAGCATTGATTTTGTGTGAGATCCTCCACATTTTGATTCCATGTATGTCAGAAATCTTTCATGGTCTGGCCTTTAGATGTTCGTTGGGTGTGGGCCGATGCACTCAGTAATCAAGTGCGAAGCAAGATAGGATCCATCGGCCTATATATGTACCACAAGGGGTTTAGTTATCCATGTGATTAAAGTAATGATTCTTAAAGACTTTTACCAAAGTCGATCACCTATGGTGGATTGCATCAGTTGTAAAGAATCATGGATATATCGACATGAGATGTGCACCTTGGAAACTTGATGATATATTCTATGTTACCTAAGCACAACTCGGATAGACTACGTCGGAAGGATTGTTAAACATATGTGATGACCTCAACTTGTATAGTTCATAAAGGTCGTTCATGTTCTCCACACTTAGAGAGTCCCAATATGAAGTGTACTCATTGAGCACTTGGGTAGCCTATTATTTTTTATAAAAGATAATATTCGATATTATAATTATCAACTAAGATAATCAAGTGTTATTGGATAACATTGATCATTTACTTTGACCTAATTGAATTATTGGATTAATTCAATAATTAGACAAAGGCCTAATTGTTAAATCATAAATGTCTCTGCAATTTGAGGATATTATGGTAATTGTAAGTATGTAATACTAGGTGGTTTTGGCTTGATTTAATTGGATTAAATTAAAGTGGAAGACAATGGAGATTAGTCACACCTAATTATACATATTTGGATAAATTAGATTAAGCCCACTTAAAAGTTGATTACAATTATTAATTAAAAATTGCATATGTTTTGCTATGAATAGCAAGTTTTATGAAGGTTTTAATTACAAGTACAAGTACAAGCATAAGCAAAATCTTGAGAAATTAGCCTAAGTTAGAAAATTGTTTCGATAAGCTTGTGAGGTCTCTACAACATTTCATCTAGAGAAATCAAGATTGGATCTTGAAGTTAAGCTTAGAAGCATTGGAAATCAAGATTGGATCTTGAAGTCAAGCGTGCACACATTGGAGGTTCTCCAATAATTTCAACAAATGAGAAGTAGATTGGATCTTGCATCAAGCTTACTAGGTAATATTTGATCTTCTCCAAAGCTATGATAATTTGTGTATTAGATGCATGATCACATAGCTTAATGTTGAAATAAGACTAATCAATTGTGTTAGGATACTTTAGAACTATAAACACAACATGTTTGTAATTAGGTCAAAGATGTTCATGTTGGACATGAAAAATTAATAAGAGTTTGGAACTCTAAATTAAAGTTTAGAGCTATGGCTACCATTCTAGATTCACTTGACCACCTTTAGGTGAACTATAATTGTTCATGAGACATTTCTAATTGGGATACTAAAATGGTTTATGTATTGGATTCAAAATTTACGCAAGTGCGTATTTAGAATAAATTTATATTTCTGTAAAAAAAATTTGATATTAGAAAAACTTGATTTTTATTCTATAACATGTGTTAATGTTGGTTTTGAAATTAAAAATTAATTTTAGGTATTTTTGAAGTGTTTAGGGAGAACCGGAAGGGATTAGGGTAAAATACCTTAAACACTTCAGCTCAAAGAAAAGAAATGAAAAAAAAAAGGCAAAGTCTGTTCACAATGAACAGTGCGCGTGCACTGTTCATGTGTGTACGTGTGCGCGCCAAATTTATTTTCGCTCATTGTTTTAGCATTCGTACTCCGATTCAACCCTGGTTTTTTCCTATACACTCGTAATGGAATATAGTATTTCATTAAATAATTTAAAATTACACATATACTTGATATATATGGGTTAGATACATTTCCGCTGCACGGGGCACCGATCCGACCCTAGGGGTTCCACAACTGCCCCAACATCTTCATCAGGTATATTTATTTTTTCAGTTATTGATATCTCACTAGCTTGTGAAGTTGTTACATCCAGCTGGATTTGGGATTATGCTTGTCATGTTCACATTTGCAATTCATTGCAGGTGCTGAAGGAAAGTAAGAACCTGAAGCCTGGAGAGATGCTGTTGCGTTTTGGGAGTGGAGACTCTCTGGATGCGGTTGCAGTGAAGTATACGAGATCCCTTTGTCGAGCGGGAGCCTTTTGTTGTATAATTACTACATTGTACCAGGATGTGTAGTATATATTATCTCTTTTTGTAGTAGATATAGAAGGTTATCATGTTAATATTAAGAACTATTTTTTGTATTTATATGATAAACGTAATATTCAGATCATTTGTTGTCCAAATAAGCATAGTCATTACACAATGCATACTTCTAGAGATATTTTGAATACTATGATTAATAAATGTAGTTCGTCTGTAGTTAATAATAATGAACTTTGGCATATGAGGCTAGGTTATATAAGCGTTAAATGCCTTACCCAATTGGTTAGGATTGGTTTAATACCAGATCTCTCCATTGAACTCTATCCAACTTGTGAATCATGTATTAAGGATAAGATGACCAAAGCCCCATTTTCTGGTGTTAGACACTGAGCCACTAACTTACTGGAACTCGTACATTCTCATGTGTGTGGTCCACTAAGTCAGACTACTCACAGTTGTTATTCAAACTTCATTACCTTTACCGATGATCTGTCATGGTACGATTATGTCTATCTAATGAGATAAAAATCGGAAACCTTTGAAAAGTTCAAAGTGTTTCGTAATGAAGTATAAAATCAGACAGGTCAATATTTTAAATTCCTTCAATTTGATCGAGGCGGTGAATATATGATTAGTGAGTTCATGGATTACATGAACGAGAATGAGATTCTCGCTAAATATACTTTGCAGCACAATGGAGTGTCTGAGAGGAGAAATCATACTTTATTGGATATGGTCCGATCTATGTTGAGTTTTACAGATTTGCCCTATTACTTATGGGGCTACTCTCTTTTAACAGCTACACATCTTTTGAATAAGATTCCTTCAAAATATGTTGCTACGACTCCATTTGAGATATGGACCGGTAGAAGACGAAATCTTAATTATATTCAGGTTTGGGGTTATCCTGCCCATGTCAATATGGCTCAGCAAGATAAGCTTTCGCCTCGAGGGTAAAAGTTTAGGTTTGTTGGATATCCTTCGAATACGAAGGGATATCTGTTCTATGATACCGAGCATCAAAATATTTTCGTAGCTCGCTTCGCAAAATTTCTAGAGGTAGAATTTTTGTCTGTAGAGGTAATCATAAATAGGTTGTACTTGATGAAGTCCAACCTGAAAACAATGAACCAACGGAGGAACTTGAAGTTCAAGTAGATGAAGAACCTTCAACACACACACTTCATAGGTCACAAAGGGTATCTAGACCTCTTGAGCACTTGTATTTGATATAAGAAAAGATTCTCAATGTTCTCTTAGTTGAATAGACTGATCCTTTTACCTATAGAAAATTGATATTGGACATCGACTCCGTGAAATGGCAACATGCCATGAAATCTGAGTTAGACTCAATGCATGAGAATCAAGTTTGGGACTTGGTTCCGGTTCCCGAAGGAATTTTTTGTAAATGGGTTTACAAGATGAAGCACGGGCTTGATGGAAAGGTTGAAACCTATAAGGCCCAACTAGTAGCAAAAGGTTACATGCAGCGACCTGGCGTCGACTACTATGAAACTTTTTCGCCAGTAGCAATGCTTAAGTCTACTAGGGTTTTGTTTTCTATAGCTACGTATCATGATTATGAGATTTGGCGAATGGATGTCAAAACGGATTTTCTATATGGATTTCTTGATAACGAAATCTATATGGAATAGCCGGAAGGTTTTGCGTCCAGCAAGAACTCGGGTATGGTATGTAAGCTTAAGAAGTCTATTTATGGACTTAAACAAACTTCACGAAGTTTGAATCTTCGATTCAACGAGATTATTAGATTGTCTGGATTTCTCAAGAATTCCGAAGAATCCTGTGTGTATCAGAAGGCCAGTGGAAGCATAGTGGTATTTTTAGTCCTCTATATTGATGACATCCTAATCATTTGGAATGATATAGGGATGATGCAAGGCTTCAAAGCTTACCTCTGTAAGAATTTTTCCATGAAAGACCTTGGAGAAGCTCCCTATGTTTTAGGCATAAAACTCTATAAAGATAAATGAAATAAGCTGATTGGGTAATCCCATTCAATGTACATAGATAAGATCTTAGAACGGTACAATTTTGGTATATGCAAGACAGCAAATATACTGTTCATATATGGGATTCATCTTTCAAAGAAGATGAGTTTGCAAACAGAAGATAAGAAGGTTAGAATGTCTAAACAATCTTATGCTTCGTGTTTGGGTAGCCTAATGTATGTCATGTTATGTACTAGGCTTGATATTAGTTTCGTTGTTAGCTTAACAAGTTGATATCAGTCCAATCCAGTAAATGACCAGTGGATGGCCATTAAACATATCCTGAAGTGTCTTAAAGGTATTAATGATAAGTTGATTATTTATGGAGGAAGTGAACTGCAAGTTAATTGGTATACAGATTCCAACTTCCAATCGGATCCTGATGATAGAAAGTCTACATCTGGATTCGTCTTTACCCTTAACAGAGGTGCATTTTGCTGGAAGAGTTCCAAATAAAGGTCAACAGTAGATTCCACAACAGAGGCGTAATACATTGCAGCTTCTGAAGCTGCAAATGAAACTGTTTTATTTTCTTTCTTTTGAGACTTTCTATTTTTATCGGTTATAACACTCGCCCATAGGTAGCTTCACGTTTATCGGTTATAGGTGGTTTAATTTCTTTCTTTCGAGACTTTCTATTTTTATTTTTAGACCATACATGATAATACTGGCAAATCAGGATAGACATCTAAGCAAACAGTCATTCATCGACATGCAATTTCTTCGACTAGTCACTCTGCCAACTACATAGGTTTTCATTGCTAAAAACCTATAGTTAAGTGCTTACGAGTCTAACCTAGATCAACTACTCAAGACATCAGATAAAAATCCATTAAAGAACTTATCGTTTCTAAGATTTTACCCTAAAGCAAACAATATTCATCATTGGACTTATGTTTTACTATCAAAGACTAAAAACAAGTTTTTTATATATATATAACAGGTATTATCACTCCATACATACACCCCCATACTTAAAACTTACATTGTCTTCAATGTAAGATAAATATAAAGAAACAGGATTAAGGAACAACACTACCAGACACGGAGTTGATCAAGTTCCTGCTGGTAAGACTTTTGCTGTGTGACTGTATGGGTTGCACTAAACACCTGCATAAATACTCATACAAATAATAAACATGAAATTAGCACACAATAAAATAAAATATAAAGTAAATAAAATAAAATAATTAAAATAAAATAAAATAAAACAAAATAAAATAAAATAAAATAAATACAGATGCAATGGTAGTCTCTCTACGAGCGCTAAGTTTAACGTCTTCAGCCAGACGTAACCACCCAAGTTATCATGGTGGCTGCCACATAGAGGACAAAGTAGTCTCATATACTTTCTTATTCGATAGACACTGGTGATTAAGGCATGAAAAATAATTTATAGCTGGTTGTTGCAGTTTATCCATGGATCCCCCAAGGTCTGGAGATTGTTGAATTTTTTGGCTGCCTATATGGAAAATTTGGCTCAACCTTCTTTTTAATTTCCCATGGATCATCTTCAAGTGAGTACTAACCCTTATTTTCCCCATTTTGTGCTTCTTTGGGATCAGGTACAGCTCAGGAGGATTATATGCATAATGTGCATAGGCTTTTTCCGGTAAGACTGTGTCTATCAGGTATGTGTAATGGCACTCATCATCATCTCGTGGTTGTTTCTCAACATGAAAAATGTTCACCTCCACTGTCATATTTCCAAATGGTAGCTTCATGAGACCATTTCTGTAATTAATAAGGGCATTGGCTGTAGCAAGAAAAGGTCTTCCTAAGATAAGTGGAATTTTTGACTCAGTGTTAACCACAGATTGAGTATCTAAAATTAGAAAATCCACATGGTAGTAGAATTTATCAATTTAAACTAAAACATCCTCAACTACTCCTCATGGTGTTTTAATGGATCAGTCAGCTAACTATAAAACTACAGATGTAGGTATAATCTCACCAAGCACATAGATCGAATATGGCATCCGATTAACACTAGCACCTAAATCTAATAATGCTTGACCAAACTCATATGTTCCAATATGGCAGGTAATGGTGGGACATCATGGATCTTTATACTTTAGTGGAGTCCTCTGTTCAATTATTGCACTAGCCTGCTCCGTAAAAAATGTAGTATTCTTTACATTATGCTTTCTCTTTATGGTGCATAGATCCTTCAAAACCTTCACATATATAGGAGCTTGTTTTATCACATGTAATAGTGGAAGGTTAATCTTTACTTGTTTCAAATGTTCTAGGATCTCACCAGTTGGGTCTTGAACTCTCGCTATGGGCCTAAGTGCCTAAGGAAATGGTACTTTAACTGGGAAATGCTTTTATTAATCTGCCTGAGGGGTATTTTCATTACTATCCTTACTGGCTCCTACAGTGTTGGAAGTGTCCTGCAGGCCTACCTCCTTACCACTCCTATGTTGGTGTTTGCTAAGGTCTCAAGATCATTAAACAAGCATGAAACAATTGTGAATACAAATCAACGAAGTTGCGAAATACTCACATCGATCGATTGAGCGACGCGGAAACGAACAAAACAAATTATGCTCACTGTGAAGCTCACGGTAGTGGCTGTGTGCAGTCCACTGTTTTTGGCCATTGGAGGTTCTTCGTCAAGCTCCAAGCTTCATCAAATAAATCCTGACTCATGGGTGGACTTCCCTATCACCTTCACATGTCTATCGGAGTGCTAGCTCTTGTGATTTTTGCCACAAAAATCACCACACTTGCTTCCCATTTCCTCTTGGCTCATGGCAGTGAGCTGCCAAACTAGTGAAGAAATTGCCCATGTTGGGTGAGAGAGAGAGATGAGAGAAAGAGAGAGTTGTGTGTTGTTGGCTTCAAATTTGTGTATCTAATACCCAAATGTGAATTTCAAATTCATTTACCATGAATTTGTCTTTCAAAAAGTCAAGCCTTAATGGCACCAACCACACACATCACTTCATCACTCAGTGAATAGTGACTGGCGTCAATCACTCAAAGTGAAAGACATCCATCACTTGATTGACGAAGGATGTGACGCTAGATGTGACTAGCGATTTGACGCTTGATTTGACTTGCGTGCCGCACTCGAATTCGAAATACGATTGCACTCATAGATAATCTCGGGCTCGGGTTCGCTAATTCCAAATTAACGAATTTTCCGTTGTGACGTAATTAAATCTAATTTAATTAAATAATCATGCCTAGCATAATTACTATTCATGTCGCTAACGAATTAATTCTAAATTAATTCGTTCGCGTCGAAATCCAATTTCGTTTAATATATCGAATATATTAATTTATCGATTAATTCCAAATTAATCGTTATCTCTCTTTAAATGATATTTTATCCCAGATAAAATATCTCCTCTATTAATCCCATATTAATTTTCTCTCTCATCTAATTAATCCCAGATTAATTAAAAGTGCGAGTCATACGTCATCGGTGAATCTTTAGGAAGCGACCCATGAGATCCCCGGATATGTTGGCAGTAAATTTGATTGTCGGACTATCCGAACACGTAAGTACCTCGTACTACATTTGTAATGATTTAAAAGATAATGTTGGCTTCTAGCAAAGCGCCATGCCTACCCAATTCTCCATAAATATCCTTACAGGAATAAAGGATCTATATCAGGCGTAGTATACGTAGTATTGCATATTTTTGTCCAGTATCAGATGATCACGTGCTAGGCCTGGGGCTGGAATTGTGTCTGCCCCATATGAAACACATATCGGATGTTTGGTAACTAATCTCTATAATCGGATAAACCTGACCTTGTCATTTTATCCCGATGACTGCAGTACTTAAGAGTACTAGTACCGTATCCTACGTGACCATCATCTCCATATGACTGGAGTGACACTTCCGTCTTGACATCACACCCAACACACTACGATTCTCAATATACCCAGCATAGGCGTACACAGAACCTATTAAAGCCCTGGACGACCGCAAACAAAGTATATTGATTGTCGCAAGTATTAGCGGTGCAAGTCTCAAGTTAAGACCAAATACACCTACCCTAATTTCGGGCTTCCATAGACACATAGTCATACTACCAATGGAATTCCGATGGGGTCTATCCAGAGCGAAGCTGTTTCCCGTACCATCGGTAAAACACAACCTCCTATTACACTTGCATGATTATCTTATACCAAAATATATGAGAACTATGCCGTTATGCCCTCACAACGCTCACAAGTGTAATACTAGTCTTTTACGTATTTATCGATGTCCAATCTCGATAATACTCTGACTAGGGATATTTATTGATTTATCCTTCGTGGATTGATACTGTCTCATATCATTCTCAATCTAAGAACAAATCATAGGGACCTCCTATTATTTATACATCTAGATGATCTAATCACAAATGATAAGAGAGCAATCTCCTTTGTCACATAGTTAATTTGTACAACAACACCATGATCTGTACAAATAGTGACGTTATGGGTCATAATTGTCCAACAATCTCCCACTTGGCCTATAGCCAGTCACACGAGTGTTTGACACCCGAACTATGTACGGTTGGCTCAAATTACTGAGGAAAGGCTTTCGTCAGCGGATTTGCATGATTATCATCTGATGCGATTTATTCGATCATCACATCACCACAATGTATGATACGAACAGATCAGATGAATATCGAAGTATATATCTGGATCGTTGATGAGACTATTAATTCTTTAGCCTGTGCTGACGCCTAGCTCAGATGCTAACAGAATTATATCTAATCTAATTAGATTTGTTATCGACCCAAATGGCTTCAATTGCCGCCTCAGCTGCAGCAATTACCTGTATTTGTTGTTTATTCGGTAACAGTATCTTGGTTGGAAGATTTCCAGTTCACTGTTCCGTTACTCAAACTTTGTAGTACCGTTTGCGACTTATAGTCGTTTTATCGGTTTGGAAACTTGCAGTAGTGATCCCAGTCACTTCAAGTTTTCCATCTTCATAGTTTAAGAATGTATCATTAGTTCTCTAAGAAACTAACAGATGTTCTTAACATCAATCCAGTGACTATCACTTGGATTGGCCTGTTTGTGAATCCATACGCTCAAAGCGTATGAGACACCAGGTCGCGTACATTTTTTAATGTACGGTTTCTCGGAGAGTTTTATCGAAAGCCAAGCTTTCACCGATTTTATTTATGGGAATATCATTTCCAATAAATGACATATTATCATTATTTATAGGACAACCACTGTCAGTGCGCTCTCACTAACCTCCTTATATACACAAGAATCATTTTATTTTGAATTAAATCATAAACCATTATGATTACATCAAAACGATAATTCCAAGAACCTAATGATTGCTTCAATCCAAACATGGATCGAATAACCTGCAAACATTGTTTGCTAGTTTTGGTACGACAAAACCGACAGGATGTTGTAAACATCCTCCATAAGGTTTCTTTTTCAGGAAAGCGATTTTCCCGTTAAGCTGACATATTTCATAAATGAAACATGCAGCGTTAGCAAGCATTATCCAAATGGATTTACCGTGGCCATCGTAATCAACATAATGGTTATAACGATACCTTTCTGCTAAAAGCCTAGCTTTATTCGTTGGTACGTTGCCTTCCATGTATGTCTTCCTTGAAGACTTATAACGTACCAATAGGCACAATGCCTTGCGGTACATCAACTAGTATCCAAACCGGTTGATATACATGGAATCCATTTCGAACTCATGGCACTTTGCCATAAATAGGGAGTCGATACCTTGTATCACTTCCTCATATGTAGTCAGTTGGTATACCTCAATAAGAATGACATCTTTACGAGGTGAGATCATAAACCCATACCCCAGGTTGTTTTCTGACTCTCTCCGATCTACGAGATTCTTGTGTATTCGAAGATTACTGGTATAGTTTCATCCTTGATGAACTATTTGTGTTCCAATAAGGACTCGGTGCCTAGAACAGTATTACTCCAATTTTCATCGAGTTTTACTATCCTTCCACTTACCACTGCATATCGGTTTTCCTCTTAGGAAAACCGCATGGTGAGCAACAATTAAATTGTTCTTTTGTGAGATGTATAGATACTATGCTTATGGTATCCCTAGGATAACCTACAATTGGCACTTATCCAAATTGGGTTTTAGTTTGGTATCATCCAAACATATGCCTAGCATACCCAAATTTATAGGAATGAGAAACCCGGTTTCTTTTTCGTTCATATCTAATATGATATTTGTCAAACAGATTTTTATGGAACCTTATTCTAAATAAGTTCTGCACTGTTAATGCTTATCCGTTGAAGGAAATGATAGCTCAGAGCGACTCACGATTAACCTTATCATGTCCAACAAAATTCGGTTTGTCCAGTTCGGACACACCATCAAACTGACGTGTTCCGGGAGGAGTCCTCATTTGAAAGAATACTATACTCTTTCAAGTATATGAGAAACTTATTGCTTAAGTATTTTCCATCACGGTCTTACCGTGACGGTTTAAAACTTTAGCCGATCTATTTGTCTATTTCGTGTCGAAACTTTAAAAGTTTCTGATTTGTGTTTCAAAAGAAACATATAACCATAACGCGATGCCACATCCATAAAGGTCACAAAATATTCATCTCCACCTCTAGCCTAGCTAGACATGGGCCCACTTGATTCACTATGAACTAGGGCTAACGGATCGGTGGCATTTACACTTTTACCAAGTAAATAGTGTTTTAGGCATTTTGCCCAATAAACTAGATTCGTAGACTTTATTTGATTGGAATCAAATTAGTCCGAGTACCCACTCTTCAAAAGTGTGGATATACGAGTCTTGTTTAATTTTGTCCCAGACAACAATGCCACAATTAGTTTCTTCTTATCAAATCAGTTTGAGCTAATTGTTTGTCATGTTTTATATTTGAGATTTATTTATATTCAAAATATAAATTATGTTATTCACATCTAATGTGTTTATCTCAATATCATCTTTATAAAATAAAACACTTTAGTGTTCTACAATATAAAGGTATATCCGCAACGGATTATACTCTGATATAGAGATAATGTTTCTAGTCAAACTAGTTACATTTTAACAGTTTCCTAATTTAAGTACACACCCGAAGGGTAGTTCCCAAACTTAGGTCTCTACGGTCAAAACAGCGACTATTTTCCCGTTATCGATTCGCAGATAGATCTCAACTTGAAGTCAATATCCTGTTCAAAACAGATTGTGAACATCAATACTTATATTTTATGTTCCATACTAAGTATTTAAAATCTAATTTTAATACTAGTAGTGAACATAATATTGACAAACATATTTGAAGTCGGAGCCTTTCTCGTCTTCAATTCCTTCATGTCTGCTTTGTCCAAACGGCAGTCACGCTACCGCGATCCCGTTTGCCACAATTTAAGCAAACATTTTGGGATATGTCATTTTTCTTCCCAAAAGATTATAATAATTTTGCCTTTGCCCTTTTCAATATTCTAGAAGCCTTTGGCCAAGCCTTGGTCTTCTAGAATATCGAAGTAAGGTGCGCCTTGCGCTACTTGCCTAATTGTAAACTTTGACTTTATCTCCTTGAGAATAGTCATTAACTCTCCAAGAGTTATTATTGCAATTTAGTACTTCTAAAATCTAAAGATAGATTTATGATGATCCTTCAATTTCATTATCATACTTTAAGGATCTAATCCTTAGTTCTGATTCAGAAATTAAGGAGTCTACTGCGACAAGTTAAATGGATTA
The DNA here is from genome assembly GCA_019454045.1 of Zanthoxylum bungeanum. Lineage (NCBI taxonomy): Eukaryota > Viridiplantae > Streptophyta > Magnoliopsida > Sapindales > Rutaceae > Zanthoxylum > Zanthoxylum bungeanum. The sequence continues at coordinate 21,593 of SKCR01010731.1, forward strand.
AGCACTTAAGTTATCATCACATAAATCTTCCAAAGATTATGCTCTACTATTTGCTTAACTCCTGGCTTAGGCATAATATGTTATTTTATCAAATAAAGTAACTTATTATTTTCCAGGACCATCATGAAATTATTCCCAATTTGAAAATTAAACCATTTAAATACATTTTCCCTAGGATTATGTTTTAAATGTCAATCTTTCAATTTTATCTTGATTCTAATAGTCCAACTATTTAATCAATGATTTCGGTACCTTTTATTATAATGATTACAATAGTCCAACTATTTAATCAACTATAATTTAATTATTTGAATATAGTCCAACTATTAATTAAAACAACATTTAAATATTAATCCACTAACATTTAATATATATGACGAATGATATTTGTTTGAGCGCGTATGGCAAGTAATTAAACGAATATTGAAAATTCAATTCTTGCCTCCCATTATTTTTCGGTGAGCCTCTAACCCTCTGTCGAGTACTCGGGAACCCGTGTTTCCTAGCAGGCTAGGATCCCATTAAATATCACACAATCTTGACTTTGGCCAACAAATTGTATGATAATTAACTATGTAGATCTCTAAGATCAATGGATCCAATCCAATTCCTAGATCCAGTAGGGGGACATCCAAGTCCGAAACATATATCTTATATATGCCA